>ML794071.1:186602-201672 GCA_009831015.1 Picea engelmannii
ATCCATGGATGAAATGCCATTGAACATGCATATCATGTCAGGAGAATCTTCCACCACTCTTTGATTTTGAACTTCATCTTCGACTGTATGGTGAATGGAATACATGAAAGAATCATTATCCAAACCATGGTACCAAGGGTGAACGGAAAAATGTTTGGGAACTACGACCGTTTCTTTCTCTGAAATCAATGGAACATGATGTCTTTGGACAACAAGCTCCTCTTTTATGCTAATATTCTGCATCATCTCTTCCATGGTGCTGACCAGAATGTCTAGTTTAGCTTTTGAAGATTTCAGTTGCTCCTTTTCTTTGTTCTTTACTTTTGACCTTTTGATCAGCAAGTTGGCCTCCACATCAACTGCAACCTTTTGCATTTCTTCAAGACTTACAGTGTTCCTTTCTCTTAACTGAAATGTCATCTCAGGATCGAAGGCATCTGGGTAATGCAAGTGAGCTGATCCTGGGGGTGGCCTCATATCAGCAGGTATTGCATGATATACCTTATTGAATCTAGCTGAAAACTGATGTATTGTCTCCCCTGGCTTTCTTTTCAAGTGGTCATACTCTTCTAGGATGAGGAAAAAATTTCCCATGACCACCCATCTATGTAAGAAAACTTGCATGAACTGCTGAAAATTTTTGATGCTTGTAGCTGGAAGGTTCTTAAACCAATCTTTAACTTTACCTTGCAAAGACAGGGCAAACATCCTGATACAGACATCATCATCTTCAACCTCATAAAGGTCAAGGAAATCCTCAAGGTTTTGAATATGCTTTTCAGCAGTGATATTCTCATTTTCTCCATCAAACCTAGGCAGATTGCTGATGTAATTGACAGGGAGGTCATGAAGAATGGGAGGCAAATCTAGAGGCTGGTATTGTCTAGGAATTTTTCAAGCACAGGAGATGAAGCAAGAGGCTTACAACCATCCAGAGGTTTTGCAAGAGTAGGAGATAAAGAAGGAGGCTTATGTCTCACTAGGTTTCTACAGATGCATCTGGGGTGTGCACAAGTGTATGAGTATGTACATAATCCACGATTGGGGATTTGATCTCTTGGGGCTCATCAATCAATAGGTGGTCAATGTAATCTTCAGCAATATACTTTTGATCAGGCTTAGAATAAGACAAAACATAATTGCAGATAAAACCAAATATGTCTTGAATGCAATTTGAGCTTGAGTACCTGGTCTTTCTAGGCTGCTTGGCCATGCTTTAGGTTCACCCTCCAGTGGAGTCTTTGAGTTGGCACTGTCTGGAGCTGGTTGGAGTCACTAGGTGAATGATCTCAGCCTTCTGGTGTCTGGTCACTGTCCACCATCAGTGATCAGATCTGGAGCTTTGAAGTGTACTACTGGGGAAATCTTCCCCAGTATGGTCGCCATTATGTTAGCGCTCTGTAATTTACCCAAGGCTGAAGAGGCAGTCATAGAGGCAACATAAAAACGACTTCGAGTCTTGTATCTATCCCTCCAAAACTCAGAGAGGGATCTCTCTATCTGATATAACTTTGTTTGAAGAGATATTAGGCTAGTTAATGGGTTCAGAGTTTGGATTTTTTAATTGGTAAGAGCAGAGAAAAATGAACCATGGGAAATGGAATCACAATCTTAAGCTCAATCAAAAACAAGTTCTACAGACAACATTACAAGGCAAGGTAGGCACTCTTGGTGGATTCTTTGAATTTGATTTTGGATTTAGAGGAGAAAGATGAGAGGACTAGGCAATGACAGGGAAATCAAGAATCCTGAAATTAACCTTTGAGGAGAAAACATCGATAATTATGTCAAAGCCAGAAACAGAGTGTATGTCTCAAAAAATTCTATTCTTCGAACTTCTTTGCATAATTCAGAGTATGAATAACTTAAGAAATACAACGGAAACAAATTACAGTGAATGAGGAAAACATCACCACCAAAAATGACACATGAATCCTGTAGCTACTGAGATTGTATTATTGAAATGATGAAAATACAGAAAGCTCAGTGAGCTTCTTTACAAAAACTCGATCCTGGTTCCGTGACTGATCAACCTTTACATTAAAAATTATCTCTGAATAAATAGGGGATATCCCCCAACAATTTTCCAGAGTCGTTTTTAACCACCTTGGCCAAAAATAGCCACGAATCCCCCAAATTCTGGAACTGTCTGCCATGAAAGATAGGCTTAATTTATGCAAAAAAGGGGTCCAAACAAACATCCGTTTCTCTTCAACGCTGACACATGGGACAAAAATGAAGAAGGTTATTGGAGATGGGCATGTGATGGACAAAAACCTCCATCGGTTTCACCAAATTCGTCTCCATCTGGTCGTAACAACTCCCGTAAAATCAGGACTGTAACGGAAAAGCGAAAATCTGGAAAAAAGGGCCTCAAAGATGGCTTCGATTCTCCCTGCTCGTGGCACCTGTGAAAAAACTGAGAGAGGGTTTTGTTCTTCATCCCGTTACGGAGAACAAAATCTCTCGGTTTCTTAAAATTCGTTTTCATTTTCCCAAAAACGGCCTCGGACGAAGACATGCTGAACAAGCGAAAATAGGCAAAACAATGAAAAAGGCGGTTTTTTCGTGATGGGTGGTATTCCGGACCCCCCTCAGGTGGTAAGCGGTTTTAGGGAGGGGGGTCTGCTGGAATAGGGTGCTGACATGTGTATGTAGGTGATTTTGGTATACAACCATTCCAGACCCCCTCTCGTTAAAGTTCAGATGGTGAGGGGGGGTCCGAAATTTTTAAAAGTCGTTGATTTGTTTTGATGTGACACGTGATGTTTATTGATGTAATGAAGGTGTGCGTTGAGGTAGGGGGTGTGCAGGACTTAGGATAGTTTAGTTTTTATGTTTTTAATTTTTAGTTTTTAGTTTTTTAATATTATGTTATTACATGTTTTGTTCACGTTAATTATTATATTTTGTTTTTTTGTTTTATATGTTTTGGTTTTTATACTTTGTTTTTTATATTTGTTTTTGCATTTTATGTTTTATATTGTATTTTAATTTTTTTTATTATTATTTATATATATTTTATTTTGTTTACTAGTTTTTCTTTTTATATGTTTTATTTAATCTAAAAACTAACCTAGTTATTAACCTAACTATATTATTAATTATTAATTAATTAATTAATTAATGATTAATTAATTATTAATTAACCAATTAATTATTAATTAATCCAGTCTATTAAACTAACTATATTATTAATTAGTCTAACATAACTAACTAATATAATCATTTGTTTATTATCCTAAGTGGGTTTATTCATGGACGGGTGATGGGCGAGATGTGGCTTAGGGACGAAAAGACAAGGGAATGAGTGGCGCAGAGGTGGATGAAGAATGCAGAAAAGGCGATAGAGGATCGGGCACAAAGGATGGATGACACGTATAGATAGGGCCTGCCAAAGAAAAATGCCTCATTCCGGACCCCCCACCCCCACCGTTAAAGGCAGAACGATCAGGGGGGTCCGGAATCGCCTGTAGACTGTCCATATGCACGCCTCCATGACAACCGTAGATCTGTGCACACTTTTTAATCACCATTCCGGACCCCCCCCCACCACCGTTAAAGGCAGAATAGTCGAGGGGGTCCGGAATCCACTATCAGCCGTTGATCTACGTGCCGCTAGATCGACCATCGATCTAAGCGCGTTCTTTATTCTCCAGGCGCGAATGCAGTAAATGAGACAAAACTTAGGCTTAATGACTTTTTGAGGGTTTGGTGCACTGCTTTCCCTTGAAAATAATTTGCAGAGATGAAATATTATTTGCAAACCAAAATACACCCAGAGTGAAAATATTTCCAGTCACCAGATGATACTATGAATTATAGGGTTATAACAAAAAGGTTCCATAAAGACCGACGTGATGGAACTGAGCTACATTCTACCCTCTTTGGTAAGCCTCGGTCAATATTGTGTGTGCGCCATTAAAATTTCCTTGATGTGCAAGCACACTACCCTCTTTCCTGATTGAGAGATACGCATGTTGATTTGACGGGGAGGGAGGGTGGTGGCCATGGGAATTAACAATGTCAGGCGCATGTGTGCCAAGTGTTTCGTGATGGGAAGGTGTCACCCCATACGAGGGAGGGAAGTCTTAGAGAGCTAACTCTTTGCGTTGAACTAACTATTGTGAAGCATAATGATGTTGTGCATTGATTAGGATATCCCCTTCTTGAGGAGAGACTCCTTCATTAGCCAGTTTATCAGTGACCTTGTTTGCTTCTCGCCTCACATGAGAAGGGACAAGAGTGAGAGATGGACATAGAAGAGATCGTAAGGTGTTAAGGGGGGCAAGAAGGTGCCAAATTGGAGTGACTTTCGTAGGATCAGTCCCATGGATTATTTTAGTGGAAAGCGAGATGATTACTTTGGAGTCACCTTCAATTATTAAGTGAGTCATATTTAAATCAGAGGATAATTGTATCCCTCTTATAAGACCCCAGATCTCTATCGAACTGTTGGAGTCATGCCCCAGAAGTCCATCTAGGAGGTGTTTGATTTGTCCTATGTTATCTCGGAGAACTGCACCAAAACATGCAAGGTGTTACCCATGATTTTGGTCGTCATGATGATGTATTGATGATGGTGTACTCATGCTCTTCATAAGAACTTTCCCCTGAGAAAAAGTTACTTTCATCTCTTCCAGAAAACTCATTTTTTGAAGACTGTTCACAGGCTGCTAGTATATTTTCCTGTGAGAATGCATAATTCTCGCAGGTTGCCTTAAGCCAGGGTGCGAACTTCTCGCACTGTGTTGAACTGCCAGGGTGCGAACTCTTCCTAAAGCATGGAAAAAGGTGAATTCTCGATGTTTCTAGAAGGGAATCTTCTAGAAGGATGGGTTGGCATTCGAATGGTTATCCTTGTACTGGATTCCCAGATATTGTGGGATCATTCTTATCCAAGTAACTAATTCATTCTCTCCTATATATTGAGGGAATTCTCATGGAAAAGGTTAAGCAAGATTCATTGGAGAATTGGTGAAAGAATTGTGTGAAGGACCTAGCATTGAACAACAGCTTGGAGACTCCAGCAAGTCTATCAAGAGGATTTGATCTTCTTCATGCAAGGATTGAGCAAGTGTGTGTGTCGGAGCCAAGAGCCATCAGAAGGAAGTTTGTGACATCAAGGCTCAGGTTGTAAGATTTACTTTCCATTAATATGATACAGTGGCATGTCCCTTTCCCATAAATCTATTTCCACTTTATTGTGTAATTCCTTGATCATACACATAGGTTAACTATTGAATTTATTGTGCTATATTCACTTTGGTTGGTTTGTGTTGTCTTGGTATGGACTTCACGAGAGCGCTGGAGTGAAGCAGGAACAACAAAGACCCTAGGAAGCGATAATAAGGTATGTTATACGTTCCTTCATCCTAGTTAATTCAATAGTCAAAACTTAGGGAAAGAGTCATGTCCTGTCCTATTTTGTTCTAGATCCATGTGGATCTAGGGAGATTAGTTAGTGTCCGCACCTACCGATTAGTTCGATAACATAGGGCCATGATTATCCTTTGAAGCACCATCAAAATTTAGTTTGCATAAACCTAGAGGGGGGAAATGCCAAGTGGAGTGGCTCAGAGAGATGGATATATGTTGAGGATTCAAATTGAGTGGAGAGTTGTTTTAGTTCATCTTCTAAGAAGATATGATGAGAGATTCATGGCGATCAATGAGGAAGTCTTCCTGAGTCCAAAGCTTGGCATGGATAGTTTCTTGTATATTCTCAAAGATATTTGACCAAATACTAGAAAGGGTGGAAGCTTGGGAGCATAAGATACACCTTTTCCTTTCTTTCCATATATGCCAGAGAATGAAACCTGGAAAAAGATGCCAAATCGTGTTTAAGATGGGGCTTTTGTAAGCCTCAGTTCCTCAATTCCTGATGGTGCTTATAATGTTATCCCTTTCTCTGTTGGTTTTCCTCATGATCTAGGAGGCCTGATCCAAGATCTCCCTACTGCTAGAGCATTGGTTGAGTATATGCTCCATTGATTCTTCCCGTTGTTGAAAAATGTAGCAAATCAAGGGATAAATTAAGTCTCACTTCCTAAGGATGTCCCAAGTAAGGTTTTGATTCTATACCATGAGCCAAAGGAAGGTGGAAAATTTCGACAGTAACCTAGATCTCCATATAATATGCTAGATGTGGTCTTTTGGTTGGTTTTGAAATTTCTCTTGAAGGAAGTAGACCTCTTTGATTGTGAACGTACCTGAGGGGGTATGACTCCAACATATGATGTTTGGTCCCTCACTGATGCGTATTTTCCTTTGGGCTGCCACTGTATGACATGGCTGTAAATCATAGTTTGTCAGAGCATTGAGGTCACAAAGAAGCGTTTTCCAGGTCCACTAGTGGGAGTGGTGTGATACATTTATCCAAAGGTCAACAACTTTAAGGTGCTCCAATTGTTGTATATGGTCCTGAATGGGGCGTAATTTATCCAGTGATTGTAGCATAGGTAGTTTCTTCCATGAGTTCGTCCAAAACATAACATTCTTACCATTCTATATTTCCTAGAATGCATGATCTTGTATGAGAGGGTGATTCCACCAGGCTGCATTCCAAATATTAGAACCTTGGATCGGTTCATTGAGCCAAATTAGTTGTGCTTTCAGGATATGTGAGGTATATTTTTCCTTCCATAGTTTATCCCATAGCTCAGTAGGATATTTGAGCCATTGCCACCAGATTTTCACTCCCGTAATGCTATTAAACCTGCCAGGGTCCTGGAGGCCAAGTACCCCCAAGGACTTTGACTTAGAAACTTTTTCCCAGCTGATAAGGGCCCATTTTTCCCCTGGATCATGACCATGCTAGAGAAAATTCCTATGTATATTTATTATACTTTGATAACCATTTGTGGGGTAGCTAGAGCTGAGAATAGATAGACAAGAATATCTTTAAGGATGAACTTTAAGAGAATTAGTCTAGTAGAAAGATTAAGGGATTTGGAGGTCCAAGTGCTTAAGTGATTAGAAATTGAGAGGAGTAGGGTGTCCCAAGATATTTTACGAGAAGTTGAATCTAATAATTTAATTCCCAGATAGTTGGATGAAAGTGATCTCTTTAGTATGCCTAGAAGGCGAGAAATGTGGCGTTGAACTGTCGGGGGGGTGTTGAAGAAGAAGAGATGATATTTTTCCAAGTTGAAACTTGTACCAAAGGCTTCACTGAAGTCCCTAAGGATGGAATTTATTTGTTGGGTTCATGATCAATGGGAGTGTTCATTAGCATGGTGTCATC
This sequence comes from Picea engelmannii, assembly GCA_009831015.1. Classification (NCBI taxonomy): domain Eukaryota; kingdom Viridiplantae; phylum Streptophyta; class Pinopsida; order Pinales; family Pinaceae; genus Picea; species Picea engelmannii. The sequence goes on from ML794071.1 coordinate 193,849, forward strand.
CACAAATTGGTTGTGAGAGGTAGCAAGTTGCATGCCATGAAGAGGGAGACATTGGAGGGAACCTTCCATTATAGAGGCATTTATGTAACATCTCAAACCTTCTACCATGATGACAAAGAGAAATGGGGAAAACAGATCCCCTTGACGGATGCCCTGGTTGGGAGAAAAAGGTTTGGTGGGAACACCATTAACTAAGATAGAGAAGAAGGTAGAGGAAGTGAGTTTCATTATCCTTTGTATCCAATCTCTACTAAATCCAAAAGATGAAAGAAGATAGTGTATATAAGTCCAATTGAGGAGATCAAAAGATTTAGAGAGGTCAAGCTTGATAAGCATACCTGGGGTGTGAGTGTTCTTGAGCGAGTGGATCATCTCGTGGACTAGGATGACATTATCTATAATTTGACGCCCTTCAACATAACCTGACTACTCCTTGGAGATGATGAAAGGAAGGATGGTTTTGAGTCGAAGGGAAATGATCTTGGTGATTTTCTTGTAGATGACATTGCAAATCACAATGAGTATGAATTTCTTCGGGTTGGTGACAAGTTCTTCCTTGGGGATAAGGGTGAGAAAAGTGGCATTGAGGGCTCAATCACTTGTACAAAAGTTATGGAATCCTCCACTAGTTTCCAAACCTTGTCTCTTATCATCAACCAACAATAGTGGAAAAAATCAGTTGTGAAGCCATCTGTCCCTGGGGCCTTGCCTAAGGGCATTTTCTTGATTTCCTGATCTACCTCTTCCTGCCTGATTGGTCTCATTAGTGCCTAATTTTTCTCAGGTGTAATGAGGGTCGGAATATGTTGAGCTAGATGATTGATGGTTGGTGTTCGATCAATTGACGGTTTGAATAGAAGCTCTTTGTAATAATTTACCAGCTCCGTTTCTAATTCTCCATGGTCCATAATTGTGTTTCCCTGTACATCTTAAAGCTTTGTAATGCGATTGATGTATTGTATGTGTACCTTGGAGCGATGAAAGAATTTTTTGTTCCTTTCCCCTTCTTTGAGCAATTGCACTATGGATTTCTGCTTCAAAAGGATTTCCTCCTGCTTGTGTTGTTCTTCGAGTTATTGTTTAAGCATGTCATCCTCCTTTCTCAGAGAATTTGAGTGGCCTAACAAGATTGATTCCCATTGAATATCTCCTAGGCATTTCTCCAAGGGCCTCTACGCCTAAAGGATATTGTCGAATAAATTCTTATTCCAATCACAGAGTTGTTTCTTGAAGTTCTTTAGTCTTTTTTGAAATCTGTACATTCTTGTGTCATGCAAGATTTCTTCATTGGCCCACCAGGATCGAGAGAGCTCAGGAAATTCGAGGTGGGTTAGCCAATGTTTTTCAAATCGAAAGGGTTTGAATTTGGGCGTAGCTATCATATCAATCCACAATTGTACTAGCGAATGATCTAAACCTGATTTTGGGAGGATACTTGCCTCAATCAAAGGTCCTTCTAACATCAGGGCTTTATAGATGAGAATGAGATCAATCCTGCAGGATATTTTCTATGATCCAAAGTGCTTATTTGACCAAGTGAAAGAACCATTTCTAGTTTCAATATCAATCAATTTGAGACGGTCGATGAGGTCCCTGAACTACCACTGTCTTGATCTAGTTGCTTCGAGCCTCCACTTTTTTCTTCTAGAGTGAGAATGATATTAAAATATCCTCCAAGAATCCAACACTTTTGTCCTATTAATTTCCCTAAATATGAGAGACTATTTAGGAAAATATCTTTCTCCTCTTTCCCCTCATTATTTTGTGGACCATAGGTATTTGTGAGCACACCCTCCTTGTTGGACCCAATGGCTTGATAACTTGTTGATAGTGTGCCTGCAATAGAGAAGGATTGGTCAATGATAAATGTGGCTAGGTTCCAGAGAATGTTCAGACCTCTTGTTGCACCTTTTGAGTCATTATGAATGAAATTGCAGTGCCTCCAACTTCTTCTAAAGATTTCTCCTGCACATTTTGTTTCTTGTAACAAAATAATTTATAGATCCTCTTCCTTTATGTAGTTATGAAGAATCCTCTATTTGGATCTTGCATTTAGGCCCCTTATATTCCATGTGATGATCTTCATCATGCGAAGTTGGGTGGGGGAGAGAAGAATCCCTCGGTGAGATGTTGGATCTGTCCTGAGTTAATCATAAACTTACCTGCTGTTGAGCACTCAACACACCCTAAAATTCCTATTTCAATTTTTCACTTTCTGGGTACCACTTAATCTTTTCACTGTCTGAATTGGATTTTCTTTTGAGAAATGTTTTGTCTTTGTGGGTTCTCTTATCGCTCATTATATTTTCAGGTTTGTGTAACTTTATATAACCCCATGAATTAAAAATGATTAACACTTAAATAAGGAATCAACATCCAAAACACTTCACCCGACGCGCTCAAGATTCGACATAGAAATAAATTAAGATGTGAAAAAGAATCACTCGAAAAACCTCATTTGTCGAGTGCCGATCCTCATCGGTATCGGCGATAGGAATTTTTGTTTCACGACAAGTATCACATATGAACACTGTCGATAGTCGATCCCCTTCGGCATCGGTAAAAGGCGAGGGGAGTAAACATTTAAAAATAAAGAAACAATATCGCCAATAGTTGATACTCGATGCACTTGTCAGAATCAGAGAAAACTGAATCATGATGAACATTCTGACCACACGAAAGTTTTTCTCCGATCACCGATTCCCAAAGAATTTCGGCATCGAGAGTTTTCGAAGAAGCTAGTACGAAGAAACATGCGATAGGTTTATCCCCGATCTCCGACCCCTGATATATTTTCGGCATCGGTGATTCCCAGGTTTAGTTTAGAACACACAACTTGAAGAAAGTCCCGACTCTGACTAATATTTGCAAGTTAAGTCACCGGTCTTCAACGCTGCATGTCTTTTCGAGATTAAAGAAATATATGACCCAGCTTTACCCCGAGTCATTCTTGGTCCCCTAAATCCAAGTCACACCTCCGAGCCCGTTTTTCCATGTCAACACCATACGATGAAGTCGATCGACGTCAGAGGTTTTTCGTAGAAGGATATCAAAGAGAAAGATCATGACACATTGCCGACCCCCGATACACCCACTAAGAAAGCAACATAATGGGAAGTTTTAGCACTAGATACATTTAGATTCGAAGCATTTAAGGGACTAATTAATTCCAAATCTTGCATTAGTTGTTACTTTGTGTGCGAATCGAAACAATCGTTTGAAATTACTGATGGAAGAAATCACCCTCCGCGCCTCTGCCTTCAACCCACGATGAATTTAAGTTGCAGAGATTCAATGGAAGATTTTTTTGAATTCCACTCATCACCCGAATTAAATGGTTGATACAACAAGGTAAGTTCTTCCTCAGTTGAGCTATTTTAAATGAAACCATTCTACATGCAACGGAGTTTCAGAGCATTCGGAGGAGTGAAACGAGTGATTCGAAAGCTGCAAAGATCCCATGAGTAACAAATAACAATGTCTAGCAAGATTTACAAGTATGTACCAGTTTGTGTATTTTTCATGCTTACAATTTATATACATATATTTTATCCAGTGTTTCTCTATACACAATCTCTAATTTTTTTTTTTTTTTCAATTGCAGGAACAATGCCTCCAAGAAATCCAAACACTAGGTGATTTCCGAGAGAGACAAAGCTAAAAGAACCAGAGGTAGGAGAAGGCTCTTCCCCAATGGCCGCAAAACAATTAGAATTTGCTCCAGGGATGGAACTAGTCATCAAGACATCTACCAAGAAGGTTTTCACTCAACCTCTGGCCTTTGGAGACACAGAGGCAAACACAGGGACCAAGGCAGTACTCCCACATTAGGGAGAACTCTTCAAGAAGATTAGCTGGGAAGAATTCCTAGAATACATCCCGCACATTGACCCATATGTGAGAGCGCTCAACGATGAAGTTTTTCTGAATATCCGAAGATCATACCTACACATGGTAGCAAGAAGGAATCTAGTGTTCCCTTGCATAGAACTCATGAAGTGTCTCATTGACCACATGGACACACAAAAATGTTTGATTAATGATGACAATGGAGAGTGTGTCGGAGTGTTCCTTCTGGTGGAGGTCCAAAAATATTAAATCTTAGAGACCCGGAGGAGCAACTGAACATGGATTTCGTCGTGAAATTCTGCGAGCACCATGACACCAGCTGGGTAATGGAATCATGGTGGCAAGAAGATAATAAATACACCAACCAGACTTCTGACTGGTACCAAATGACCATTCTAAGATAACCACACATCTTCCTAATGGCTCTCATCTGCTGGTTGTATATGGAGAAAGACTGCTCCATATTTTTGAAGGCGTGGATCCATCATTTCCAAGCAGCTGAGCATATGTATACAATAGGCTCAAACGTCAAAAGAAGGGGAGATTCCAGCCTTCTGCATGGAATCATACTTGCTAGATGTCGTGTGTGCCAGAAAAATCTTCGTCAGCATTAACCTAAGCTGGCATGTCGCAAAGCTCCTGGTCCATGTATATTTCATCGTCTTATGGGAGAACATGTACAAAAAATCCTACTCCCTTATCTTCGATGAATTCATCGCACGCATTTATTTTATTCTTTTCAGGAAAGAATGTTCGATACTATGGGCTGCGGCCAAAAAGGTGATACCAAAAGTCAACCACTGGTATTTGGATGAATGCGATACCTACATTAGGGTATTCAGGGCCACATGAGCACCTCATCTCCTACTAGCACATGTCCTTGACTGACTTGTAGTGGGAGAGATATGCTACCAGACCATCCTGCAACACTACAACGCAACTTTGGTCAAAGATAAGAAAAGGGCGTTCATACCGTATGGATTTCATGTAGGCTTCTACATGGTGAAGGAAACTGCTCAGGCCAAGCAAGAAGGACTGAGCCAATTGGAGTTCAGATTCCAAACTAGTTAATTCCGCAAACATGTCCCTAAGAGTCTAGTCTTAAAACACGCCTCACAAGTGTCGTCCTACTGGCCATATACCCATGAAAAATTTGAAGATGAAGTCTTCATAGAAAATGCCCAGGACTGGGATGAAGTGGTGGCAAGGATGGTTGATCCCAAGATGACTAGGTTCAAAGCCTTAATCCTGGATGAACATGCGATGATCCTAGAACAATTGGCTCAAGGGGCCCTCAGGGCCAGAGAAGAAATGATAGCAACCGAAGCAGCAGAAGGCCCCCTAGTAGCCCCGATGCAAGGTAGAAGTACCTGCATGTCTTAGGATGTGCAGGAGAGGGGATTTCTCATGTTAGAATAGGTGCAACGATTAATTGATCATCTAAAAGATGACCTAGAACTCTCAGAAATGACAAGATCCCCTACCGATAACCAAGACATAAGCTAGGCAGGGCCAAGTGGCCCTGAATTCATAAACATTTATGAAATTACAGAGTTAGATGACCTTGAATTCACAACGCCACTGGCCGGATCACCGACAGGTGTTTCAACTTAGCCAGATATAGTCAAAACATCAGTGAGAACAAGTGTGCCAAACCCCCTAAACAAACTGATAAAAATCTATGATGATTATGAGAGCCCAGAAGTATCCCTTGTGACCCCTGTACATATCGAAGAGGAAAAGGAACTAGATAATACATCTTCCCCTATTCCTGACGCTCAAATTCAGGGGCTTCCAAATAACGAACGAGAAGTCTAGAGTGTCCTAAACACTGAGTTTCCCAATGCACCAGAAACCCAAGAGGATAGTCCGAAGGACGAACTAGGTTCAAACAAAATAGGGTTGGATGAACCAAAGGATGGATCTCCACAGCAAGAAATCTGCATCTCAACGACCAATGATCAATTAAGTATCAAGCCAACCCTTGATGCCTCAATTTCAGTCGGCACTCAAAACCCTGATGAGTGACAGACAAAAGTTGGGCCCTCAGAACATAGGGAGGAAGTTCGAGAACCCAACCCTAAACAAGTATATACTATTGGGAGTTTGGGGAATACACTCACCTAGGGAGATCAACAAATCCCTGAACTCGTGGACAAATTAGTTGACAGACATGCCATCGCTTATGACCAGAAAAGAAAGGCTATTGTCTAGAGGACCACCAAGAAAAGTAGGATCACTTTATATCGCTCCATCCTCATCACTACAGAGGAAAACCTGATCAACACGGAGCATGCTAAAACGTCCAAACTTATCTGTGCAGGGATGGAAATCACAGATTCCGCCATGGACAGAGCTAAAAGAGATGAAAAGGAGCTAGTTGATGCTTTAAAGGAATTGTAACATTTGCGCCACTTGGAAAAATATTACCAGGAAACCACACAGGCCGCAGTGTACCTAAGGAGGGAATTCAAGGAGGCCCACAACAAGTTTACAGATGAATGACACCTTTTACTGCAAGGATAGTCGAGCTGCAAGAATACACCCTCATGGTGCTAGCCACGTGTAAAGATATGGAGAGGTGGTATGAGAAAGCGCAATAAGCCATGGAGAGGTTTGACTATATCGGTGTTGTCCAACAGGGATGAGATACATAATAACACGACATTCGGGTGTTAAAAGAGAGAAACCTTGATCACATAAAGAAATTGGCTGAGTATTGGGCAAAAATGGCTCGAGAACCTCATCGAGAAATCTAATAAAAATGGGTGAAGTGCGAGAAAAAATGGGTCAATATCAATCATGTGATGAAAGACATCAGAATCCATGAGTTTGGCACACCCGATGACTTTGTCGAACTGTGCAAGATATTAAAGTCACACACCGATCAAGACTCATCATGGGCCAAAGAAATAGCAAAGGTGACAGACATGGCGCCAAGTCAGGTGCGACAGTTTATGGAGCACTCGATCAAAGCTTGGGCCATGCTGCAACAATTAAGTTCCATTATAGTCAAGTATAGGTCACATGTGGTAGAGATAAGAGAGATTCACTCGACCCCGATGGAACAACATAGATTCCCATATGCCAACACCTGCGAGGATTTGTTCATCAATTGGTCGGAGTATGAGAAGAGTAGCCCACTTAAGTGATATCCTAAGATGACTCTTAGAATGAATGATAGAAGAAAGTGCCATGTGGCAAGTTTTGGTTTATTTAGCTTCACTTTAATTGTTATTTTTAGTTAATTTTATGTTATAAATAAGAGCATCGACCGGTTAGGTAAAGGTCAATGGTTGTTGCAAGAAACTCTCATTTTTGGTTTTGTTAAGAACTATTTTGGAGCTTCCTTTAATTGAGAAGTCCTTTGGGACCAGAGATAGAGTTGTGTTTTCATAAAATGTGTGTATGATTGGATGTGGAGAAGAATTATTTCTTATTTCATCTCATGAATGGATGCGGTAATGAGTAAGAGCTATTAAATCTATTGATAAGTTATGTGATGCAATATTTTATAGTTCTTTATTTAATGATGAAAATAAATCGTTGTGTTACTATGTGATTGATGATTAGAGTTGAGTGAATTATTTTACTTGCCATTATTTATCACATGTATGTTTTCTTCTGATAATTTGTATCTCAGTCAATAATTGGAATACTCGCACAGTTAACGTATTACTACTCGGCCTGTGGTAGATGATCACTGTCTGCATGCTAGAGTGAAAGGGTTATCCCAAGATCAGCCTCTTCTCCAGTGGTTAATTTTGTTCCCACTTTGTCACTTAGTTGGTTTATACTGGCTTTATCTTATATCAGTCCTACCTAAGAGAAAACACAAAAAGAGAATGTTCGAACTGAAGGAGGAACCCTTCACAAGAAAATGCAAATCCCATCGATTATTTTGGCCGGATTGAAAAATATGGAGAACCATTCCACTATTAAATGTTGCAGAGTCTAATTGGGCCTCAGTGGCGG
>ML794071.1:210662-227378 GCA_009831015.1 Picea engelmannii
ATGACGTAGGGTTGAGGGGGAGTGGCGTGTGAGGGGTAGGTGGGAGTGGGGAGTGATGTAAGGGGGATGGGTGAGTGGAAAGTGACGTGAGGGGGTAAGGGGGTAGGACTTAGGATATTTAGGTTAGTTTTATATATTATATTTAATATTTGTTTGTTGTTTTTGATGTTTAGGTTGTTTTTTTTTTAATTTTGTTTTTTGTATTTTATTTTTATATGATATTTAATATAATGTTTATTATAATTGTTTTTTATATGTATTTTTATTTTTAATACATTTTATTACTTTTTGCTTTTTTAATGTTTTTTAATGTTTTTTTGTATATTATTTAATATTTTGTTTTATTAAATAGTTTTATTTAATTAAACTAACCTAGTTACTAACTAATTACTAACCTAGATTTTTCAACTTAATTAATAATTAATTAATGATTAATTAGTTATTAAACAGTCATTTATTAATCAATTTTAACCTAGACTAACCTTATTGCTATTCTTTTGTTCATCCTAAGTCCATTTATGCAGGGATGGAAGGCGGGAAAAGTAGTCGATGGGGCAACAGGACAAGGGAGTGAGGGCGCAACGAGGATGAATGATGTAATAGGATGATAGGGGATTGAGCGACAAGAATGGAGGGAGGAAAACAGAATCACCTGAGCCATACTTCGTCACCGGGAGAGATGCCAAATCAACAGTCGAAGAATCGACTCGCCTATAATTATAGGACCCCAACAGAATCTATGAAGACCTTGTGTACTTTTCAGAGCTACTCAACCGATATTGATTGTAGTTCCTTCTTGTTGAAGGCATCCTCCAAATTTTCTAGATCTATGTCACCTAGTTCTTGGTCATCCATTTGCATAATGGTGTCACCCCCTTCATTGAAATCTTTTCCTGGTTCTAGCTAGGTTGGGGAGCTGTGTGCAGTGATTTGTTCTTGGAATGGATCTAGGGATTGTTTGGCCTTACCTTTTTCTTAGCGAGAATCTTCTGGTTTATGGGGGTTTTCCATTTCCTCTGCATCTAATAGATTGCTCGGGGCATCAAAATAATTGTTGGTGTGGATCTTATTGCCTCTACCCTGATTCGATTTTTTTGGAGGTTATTTCCTATGACCCATTACTTGTGTGAAGCCATATTTCAATTTTTCCTCTGATGCTCGTCGTGTTGGGGAATTGAGTGTGAAATCTTGGATGAGATGCCCATGTTCATGACATTTCTGGGAGTGGAAGCAGATGTGTTCGTAGTCTATGGTTTGGATCTTGTGTTCATCTTGATATTCTATGGTAATTGATCCCGAAAGAGCCTTGGAAATGTTCATATACACACAGATTCATGTATAAGACGTATATCTTATCTGCTTGGTTTCTTATGAGGATTTTCCATAGCATCCTAGTGTGTTGTTGATTCCCATGAATATTTATTCAAGTCAAAACTCTTGTGGCAGGGAATAGAGGCGGATCTAGACTGGAGCATAGCTAAAGTCCTCTTTTTCTAGGAAGATATGGTCGATCCAAAATCTGAGATATAGCCCCATCGAATTAAAGAAGGATGGTCCATTTTTAAAAACCCGATCTTTGTCTTGAGGATTGTAGAAAATGATCGTGAAGAATCATTTTGAACTAAGTTGGAGTTCATAGTCTCCTTTCGGGTTCCACCATGTCTTGATCCATCACGTGAGGTCTCTTTCAGAGAGCCATAACCCTAAAAATTTCCCAATCATTGCATGGTCCTTCATGAACTGAGTATGTTCTCCAACTCTAGTGGAGCTAACCACAGCTCTTGGTGATGTAGCTGCCTAGGGGATGCATTTCCTGGCTCCCAGTTGCGAGATGCCTTTGGATGAGATGATTCCACTTCGACCTCCATATTTTTTCTGGATCCCTGCTCATCTTGCAAGAATCGATCATGTAGGTGGAGCGGGGGCTCAAATGGCAATCGCCTGGCTCAGACTCCCTCTTTTTCATTAGTTGCTACATTTCTGTATGAGGAGGTTTGCACCTCCCCCTCTGGGTCCATTCTACTGAATCAGGTGCAACGCCCATGTTATTATCGACAACTCGTAGCAAGGAGAAAAACCTAATTGTAACAAGGCTAGAATGATGCAATCTTTCAAACCCTAGCTCTCCTCTCCATTTCCATAATAATCGGATCATTGAAGACAATAACTACAAAATTGTAATTTCATAAATAAAATTCCAATAATAATTATACAAAAATCTAAAAATAAAATATTTATATGTACCCTTCTCAATTCCAATAATAATAGAAAAATAAACCCAAAAATAAGATATTTATACTTTCCCTTCACACTATCAATTAACACGTACATTCTTTGTATTTCCACGTTTTCAAAATTTAGGAAGTTACAATTGACTCCCAACCCATCGCAATGCCATGCGACCTATCCCAATTTTGTACTAGTCAATGTTCCCATTAAAGTGGACGTCAATACTAATAATTCGAATAATTACACTCACTTGTCTCTATATCTTCTCCGCTATTTTTAATTTTTAGACAATTTTTCCAATAGACAAGAACAGACCGGGAGCATTTTGTGGGTACCTTATCAATAATTAAAAGATATACATTCATAGTTTTTCATTTATAAATATACAATTATAGTTTTGATGCTTTTACATTAAGGATGTTTCAATTTGTAATATGCTATTTTTTGTGGTGTTTAACCACTTATATAAGCTATTCAAATCTTCATGTTGAATTCACTATGCATATTTCATTTTTTTATACATTTTTACACATAAGACATTGTATCACATTGTATCATCACTTGCATTTTATTTTCAGTTTTTTTATCACTTGCCTTTTATTTTCATTTTTTCTTTCATTTTTCCTTAGTAGTATATCAAGCATAAACAATGTAAATATTTTTCATATATATATAGATTTTTTTGAGGTATTATGGTTTACATAGAGATTTTTTGAGGTATTATGGTTTATAAGTAATTATTGGATTAATCTAAATTATCAAGTTCTTGTCATAAATTTTTTTTTTCCAAACTTAAAATAATAGTGATTCACTTTTGAGATTTTTTCTTCATTTTAATCCAATTCATTTCTCATCATACCAACTCATATATTGAGATACCATCCTTCCATACTTATTCATATAGTTTATTTTGATAATATATTTTACTGTAAATGCTAAAATAAAAATTAAATATAAAACATAACTGAAACAAGAAAGAGAGTAAAGAGTTTAGAAGTTTCCCATACAAGAAACCAAGAGAGAGAAAACAACAACATTGAACTTATCTATTTATACACATAAATTAAAGCTTATTGCAAAGTTGAGAAAAGTAGAATTTAGAGGCAAACCTCATAAAGACCTTATAATAGATAATCATATATCCATAATAATTTAGAGAATGAAGCAAACTCTAATCTCCTTAATTTAATAATTTATTTTAAACACTATGATCAGAGTGCTTATAGTACATATATGCAGTTAGGTTTATACTTTATAAGTTTGGTGTGAAGAACTCCCACACTAAAAGAAACAATGGTGGTCTTTACGATGTAACTAGAAGTTTATTTATGTTCATGAACTTAACAGTTGTATCTAAAAGTATTGCATATAAATGAATGGAAAGATCTTGATTGCCACCCTTAACCCAATTGTAGATCTTAAGATCATTGGAGGGATTATCCACAAAGTAAACCATTAACTATGTGGCTAGGCTTTCTGATCACTTGAACCTACAATCGGGTTATGGTTCAAAGAACTCGACCCTATATTTGAATCAATTACTTTCAACTCCACGACTTCTTGAATGACTGCAATCATGCCTCGCAACCATAGCTAAGTAACTCAGCCGTCAAAGTACCACATAACCATTGAGAAACAAGGTCACATATTTAGAGAAATGACCTTAAGAATCAATGTGTTTCTCTAGTAACAATTTCTAGGCTTAAAGAATGATAATGACCATGTTGTGTCATCTTCTTTTAAGGATGATATACATGTTTATGTTAACATTATAGAGTAAGGACTTTTTATGTTAACATTATAGAGTAACGAATTTTTATTTTAATTCTTAGTTCTATTAATGACAACCACACACAATCATTTTCTGTAGCAATATTCTAACTCCAGAGTTGATTTTTTCTACATACAATAGAGGAAGTTCATGCTCAATGTTAGAGTGTTTCTTCTAAAATATCATGAGAAAAGGAATATCTATAATAAGTTGAAGGTATGAGCATCTTCAGTAGCGTAAGAAAATATATTGTCTCCTTATATAGGTCATATGTGAGATCTATAATATAATTTAAAAAAAAAATATTATTTTCCTTTTTTCTTTTTTATTATTCATAAATGTAAGAATTTTAAGATTTTTTTATTATTCCGAGAAGATATTTTTTTCATATTTTATTGAATTCAACTTCTTAATGTTGAAATGTGATCTAAAATTATAATTTAATATATTTTTTTATCAAACCATGTGATTTTTTATATTCATGGAGAGAAATATGAGTTAATGAACAAACACTTCTTGTCATTCTATTATAGAACCTAACAATGTTCATTCTAAATTGTTGTATATGCCAGTGTCATATGAAAATGTGAATTAGAAATACAACTATTAGTTTGTTTCATAGAATGATTTAATAATACTTTTTTAGTTTTTATATTTTAAAATATCAATTATATTTTTTTCTAAACCATATGAAGGTATTAGACTTCAACTTAACTTTTATATTAGTGTGAAAGTTTCTTTTCTCAAAGCATTTGATTTTTATATTCATGAAAAAAAAAAAAATTTATTTGATGAACACATGTTTATTCTCACTTTATTATAGAACTTTCTTATTGGATAGATATCACCAATATGGTGTATTAGAACTCCCTAGGATCTGACCATTGATTCTAGACATACAGTGGGGCTAGAATTTTATGAGTTTCCTAGATCTAAGTAGATTTATTTTCTTTTAAACAAGAGAGGTGGTGACCATACCTTTCAACTGATGGTTGTCCTCGCATATCCAACTGATGCAACTCCTAAAATTCAGCTCCAACTCTTGCAATATTCTTCTTGCACAAAAGGAGACAAATAAATATTGATCTACTTTCTCTTCTAGTATTAGGAAATCCAAATCTACTAAATCTATATTGATCTATACCACATGATATCAAATCCAAAGATTTTCAAATCAAATGCAAACAATTTGAGGGAAAACCAGTGATAAATTCATTGACATATAGGTGTTGGATTACTAAGAGGGGGGGTGAATCAGTAATAGAGCAATTCAATCCTTTTTAACCACAAAATGAAAGTGTTATATCAATGTAGCATTATTATCCAATAGTTGCAAAGTAAATAAACAATGAACAAATGAACAATCATACACATACACAGTACACCAGTATTTTTACGTGGAAACCCAAAGCAGGAGAAAACCATGAAATGCTTTTTCTTATATGTCTTTAAGAATTACATTCATTAAAAGCACCAAATTCCTTTGTTTTCCAGTTGCAACTGGAAGGAGGCTCCAATCCCCTAGTTTCCCAAGCTACAACTTGAGGGAAGCTCCAACTCCCCAATTCTCTTGCTACAACCAGAAGGAGGCTACAACCCCCTATGTTCTCCGGCTACAACCACCTATCCTTTCCCTGTCCAATTTCCCTGAAATATAAATGCCAAATGTAGACAACCTATCACTGTCACTGGATCAACCACTGCCACTGTCAACCTATACCAATAACCTGTAACAACCTGTACCAATCAACCTGGACCAAACAACCTGTACAATAAGATGAACCAACATGTACCATGCATCAACCATGCATCAACCTTGAATCATCAAGATGTACCAACAACATCAACTATACACCTCATGTATGTGCCAACTCATCAACTATACACCTCATGTATGTGCCAACTCATCAACTACTTGTCTCAACCATGTACCCAACATGTACCTCAACCATATACCAAAGACATACACCAATATAATCATCAAAAGTTATCTAACAATTCATCACTCTATCCATAAACCAAATACCATAAACCCTTACATCAAACCATGTGAGACAACCTCACTGTTATGTAGCCTCAAGCTAAACCAACAACTTCAACAATACATCACAACCAAAAGACCAATACCCATATGCCAAATACCAACAACAAAATACCAACTCTATCCCTCAACAAATCTCATATATGCAACAATATTGGACATCCAATACCATCTCAAGATCTAAAACCTATCCCACAAAACATACCTCAAACAAGATGTGCCGCATCTCTCATAAATAGATCCCAACCATGTTGTTGCCGCGATTTTTCTGCCGCACTGTTTTTGTCGCGATTTTTCTGCTGCACTTTTTCTACCATGAATTTTCTACCACACTTTTTTTGCACAATTTTTCTGTTGCACTTTTTCTGCCACACTTTTTTTGCCGCAATTTTTCTGTCGCACTTTTTCTGCCATGATTTTTTTGTCGCACTTTTTCCACCGCACATTTTCTGCCTTACTTTTCCTTCCTCACTTTTCTCTATCAATAATACCTTCCTAAATAACCTTTCACAAAATAGATATTCAATAGGTTCAAGTGTGATTAAATGAGAGAGCCTTTCCTCTTATTTATACTTTCATGTAGCATCCCACTTTCCTTATTTGACGGAGTTCTCCATTAAATTTATTATTTAAATCATTTCTTTTGCAAACAGTTTGATTACTTTGACCTTTTGGGGCTTCTAGATGACTCATGAGGGTTCTCCAACTTCACATGGCCATAACTCTCTAACCGTGAGGAGTTATGTGATGTTCCACATACCACTGGAAATGGAATGACATGTACTATCCATATAGAATAGTCTTATCTACAAATATATCAAAACACATACCATTATACAACAAACAAACTTGGGTCCATTACCCAAAACTTTGTGCTACTAGAATTCACTACCGGACTTTCTTCAAGGGTTGACATCAATGACAACCAACCCAATTAATCAACAATCTCCCCCTTTGGCATTGATGGCAACACTCTGATGCAATACTGAAGTCATGTCATGCAATACTGAAGTCATATCACTCATGCTCCCCCTGCGATCGTCGCTCCCCCTAGAACTATGCCTCTGTGTTCTATATCTGATAAATCTCTCCCCCTTTGTCATCAATGGAATATGTATCTTTCCATCCGAGGCTTCTCCCCCTTACTGAACTGTCCTTGGGGAAACTCCCTTGAATGAACTCTTCCTAAAGAAGATCTCCTGACCTGAACTATCCTCTTTATGGTGCTTCCTCGTGTAAATCTAAGACATATAAGATAAGAATTCAAAATCATTCAATTTGAAGTAGAAATTACTCCTAGTCTCTGGCGAAGATACTCAAAGGCTTCCCGTGGAAGCAATTTTGTAAAGATGTATGTCACTTGTTCTTTTGTTCCCACATATTCAACTCTAATGTTCTTCTCTGCAACCTGTTGTTGTAGAAAGTGATACTTGATTGGAATGTGCTTCGTCTTGGAGTGCATCACCGGGTTCTTTGAGATACTGATGACACTTGTATTATCACAATAGATTGGAATGGGCTCATCATACTCAAACTGTATATCTATCAGAGTTTGTTTCATTCTTAGAACCTGTTTACAACATGTTGTTGCCGCAATATACTCTGCCTCAGTTGTAGATAAGGATACTATTGATTTTTTCCTTCTTACTCATCATACTAAATACTCACCCAAGTAGAACGCTGCTCCACTGGTACTTCGTCGGTCATCAATGCAACATTCCCAATCTGCATCTGTGTAGGAAATAAGTGATAGATCCTTTCCTTTTGGATACCATAATCCAAACTCTTATGTTCCTTTGAGATATCTAAAAGTCCTCTTCACTACTACAACATGTGTTTCCTTTGGTGCTACTTGAAATCGTGCCACTTGTCCAACTTCCTGCATTACATCTGGTCTGGATGTTGTCACATATAGTAAGTTTCCAATCATTGACCTATATTGCCTCTGGTCTGTAGACTTTGAATCATCATATTTTCTCAACTTACAATTGGTTTTCATAGGAGTGGTAATTGGTTTGCAATCCTCCATTCCAAACCTCTTTAGAATTTCTCTGATATACTTAGTTTGAGAAATAAAAATTCCTTGGTTGCTTTGATGTATTTGAAGACACAGAAAGAAGGATAGTTCTCTGAGTAATGACATTTCAAATTCATTTTTCACATCCTTTGCAAATTTCTGGCTTAACATGTCATCATTGCTTCCAAAAATAATATCATCAACATAAAATTCAATTAATAAAATACTATCTTGAGTTACCTTGATGTAGAGGTTGTTGTCTCCACTTCCTTTTCTGAACCCTACCAGCTGTAGATATTTATCCAGTCTAGAGTACCATTCTCTAGGAGCCCGTTTTAGACCATACATAGCCTTATTCAATTTACACAGACACTATGCGTTCTCTGACAACTAAAATCCTTCTGGTTGTTCAATGTAGACTTCTTCTTCAAGTTCCCCATTCAGAAAAGATGATTTTACGTCCATTTGATATACTTTAATATTCTTGGAGCAAGCATAAGCTAAAAATAATCAGATTGCTTCCATTCTGGCAACCGGGGAAAATGTCTCTTCAAACTTGATTCCTTCAACCCGTGTGTATCCTTTACATACCAATCTATCTTTGTTCCTTGTAACTTGTCCATCTTCTTTCAATTTATTTCTGAATACCCACTTTGTGCCAATCACATTCTTATTCTTTGGTCTTGGAATGAATTCCCAAGTTTCATTCTTCTCTATTTGATCCAATTCCTCGTCCATGGCCTTATTCCAAAATTCATCCTTGCTGGCCTCTTCAAAACTATTTGGTTCAATCGTAGATGAGAGTGCTAGGTGTGTTTGTTCTAGTGAACAAATTTTTCTTCTAGTCTCAACTCCTGCATCTTTGTTTCCGATAATATGATCTGAATGATGATTCTTCTGTACTTGTTTGATAGGTGTATTTGGAGGCACTTGTTGAACTTTATCTTCTACTTCTATCCGATCCTCTTCATCTTCCCCTTCTACTTCTTCTTCATCTTCTGCTTCTTTTTCATAAAGTTGTTCCATTGATTCATTTTCTTCTTCCTTTAATTCTCATCCACCTGTTTCATCAATGTTAGATTGATGCTTTCCACAACTTTGTTCAACCTTAGATTGTAACACTTGTATGATTTCCTTGTACTTGAGTAACCAACAAGTAGTCCTTTGTCCACATGAGAGTCAAACTTTCCCATTCTTCCATATTCTCTTTTGATGTAGCATTTTCTTCCAAATACTCTGAAGTTCTTCACATTTGTTGGTCTTCCTTTCCATAGCTCGTAGGGAGTTTTGTTAATGTTGTTTCTAATCATTACTCCGTTTTGAATGTGAATCTTTGTATGCATTGCATGTGTCCAAAATATATCTATCAATTTGGAATCCATTAACATTGTTCGAGCCATTTCATGTATTGTTTTTTTTTTCTTTCAACAACTCCATTATGTTGAGGTGTCCTAGCAACGAAGAATTTCCTTTTTATTCCATTCCTTCTACAATAGTCCATAAATTCCTTTTAATTTAACTCTCCCCCATTATCAGATCTCAAACATTTGATTTTTGAATCCATTTCATTTTCAACCATTTCCTTGTAGACCTTGAAATTTTCAAAAGCTTCTGACTTGTTCCTGAGAAAGAAAACTGCAGTCATTCTTGTATAATCATCAACTAATAACATAAAGTATTTATCACCTTTTAAACCCTTTGTTGTAGTTGGTCCAACTAGATCAGTATGCAAAATTTCTAGTGGTCTAGTCGTTGAATATTCCTTTGATTTAAACCTAGTCTTTGTTTTCTTTCCTTGTTGACAATGCTTGCATAAAGTGCTGGTTGGTTTCGTAATCAAGGGAATTTCTCTAATTTCTTCCTTTTTGCTGGCTTTGACAAGGTTCTCAAAGTGTATGTGACCCATTCTTATGTGCCATAGACAAATTTCATCTTACTTTCCTAGACAACATTTTTCATTTCCAATTTCACTTAATACATATATGTTACTTGAAGTTCTTGCAGCTGTTGCAATCAATTTCCTGAACCTTCTTTTCTTATCTCATATTTTTGTGAATTGAAAGTAAATTTATGACCTTGGTCACACATTTGACTCACACTTAGAAGATTATGTTTCATATCTTCTACTAGTAGAACATTTTCTACCTTGATATTCTTGTTTCCAATTCTAACTATGCCTTTTCCAATGATTTTAGCCGAATCATTATTTTTGAAGGAGATTGATCCATCTCTTTCCTTTCTTAATATAAGAAACTTGTCTTTATCACCTGCCATGTATTTTGAACAACCACTGTCAACATACCAACCATGTTTCTTCTGCTTAGCTTGTAGAGTGAGTGTGAATTCTTCATTGCTATATTGATTCTGCTTTTTTATCCATGTTCTCTTCTGAGGTTCATGTCTATGACTATTTTTGTTCTGTTGTGGTTCTCTAGGAAGAAATGTCATTCTGCAATCTTTGGCCATGTGTCCAAAGTTGTTACACTTGTAGCATTCTACTTTAGTGCTTAATGATTGAAACCCGTTGTAACTTCTTCTCCGTGTTTCACTAGGCCTTCTTAGATGACCCATTTGGGTATGCCTTTCAAAGTTGTTTATGTTCATGCTGTTATCTCTGCAATTCATATATTTATGTCCAAAATAATTACATGCATAACATAAACCAAAAAATATAGTTTGATACCTAGGAGTTGAATATGTTCTGAAAGGAGTTTCTCTTTTGAATTCTTCTTCATCCTGAGGCCTATCTGTCGGTCGTTAATTCTGAAATTTGAATCTTCTCGGTGGAGGAGTGTCCCTGCAATATTCTTTGTAGGTATTCATATCCCCTTTGATTGTTTCTACATAGCTTTTTGGATATTTTTCTTGTTATGTTGTTTTGGAGCTTGATCCCTTTTCTTTGTAGGTATGCATATCCCCTTTGGATCTTGAGACTTGTCATGATGAGGCTTTTGATTGTTGATAATGTTATCCAAAATTTTTGAGTTGTTCTACATATTTTTCTCTTGAAGATCCTTTCTTAATGTGGCAATCTCTACTTCCAAATTTCCAATGATCATGTCTCTTTCTTCTAGCTATTCTTTGAGTACTTATTCGATTCTTTTATCTTCTTCTATTTGAGCCTTCAAATTTGTGATAATTTTTTCTAGTTCCCGAGTGTCTTCTTTCTTGTCTAGTTCCTCTTGTAGCTTCTTGTTTTTCTTGTTTTCTCTTCTTATAACGTTTATGGCACACAACAATTCTTCTTGGTATTCAACTTAT
Organism: Picea engelmannii; assembly: GCA_009831015.1. Taxonomy (NCBI): domain Eukaryota; kingdom Viridiplantae; phylum Streptophyta; class Pinopsida; order Pinales; family Pinaceae; genus Picea; species Picea engelmannii. The sequence continues at coordinate 221,982 of ML794071.1, forward strand.
ACCTCTTCATATTCTTCTTTGGTTTCTTCTTTATCAGAGTATTCTACTGCCATGAATAGAACTCTTTCTGTCTCACTGTCACTCGCTTCATCTTCATCTGATGAGGAGATGTCTTATTTGGTGCATAAGCTTTTCTTGAAATCTTTCTTTGTGGTTATTTTTCCTTTATATGTTTGTTTGCTATTTGAGTAATTTTCATCATTCCTCTTATTTTTATTATGAGGACATTTGTTATCAAAATGACCAATACCATCACAATTAAAACAAATCAATGGAAACTTACCTTTATATCTTCTATTGGTTCCTTTGTTCAATATTTTGACAAAGTTGGCCATTTCTTCATCATCTTCTGAGATGTCACTGTTGCTGCTATGTTATTTTTCCTTTTTCTTTCCCTTTTGATTTTACCTTTTAGATCCTTTGAAAGCTGCTTCTTTTATATCTGGATTTTCCTGTTCAGTTCTCATTTCATATGCTATGAAGATTCCATGTAGTTCGTCCATGCTTATTGAGTCTAGATCTGCTCTTTCTTCTAGTGCTGATATCTTAGGATTAAATCTCATAGGAAGATATCTTAATACCTTTTGAACAATTACAGATTATTTAATTTGTTCTCCCAATCCTATGATTGAATTTACTGTTTCATCGACTCGTCAGAAGTAAGCTGCAATATTCTCGTCTTCCTTCATCTTTAGTTGTTTGAACTGACCTCTGTAAGTTTGAAGCTTTGCTTCTTTGACTTTTGAATCTCCTTAATAAATATTTTGAAGCTTGTCCCAAATATCTTTAGTGGATTTACAATGTGTTATCACATATATTTGTCAAGGGTAGTAGGTCATCCAAGTTTGTGGTCTACACAGGAAGCGTCCGAGCGTAGCATGCAAAGAAGCTCATTTCGGGCTTAAAATACAAATCGATGAGCTCAATTTTGTGATGGTGGAGATCCCCTGTGAGGATCATATTAGTAGCCCCTAGGTATTCATAGTTTCATAATTGCATGAAGTATAGCACCATGAAAAACACTCGAAGCTCGAAGGCCCGGAGTAAGTCTCATCCGTCCGATTCAAATGGACACTCAATGCCAAATCTAGAGCTCCGGAGGAAAGCGAAGGGGGAGAAATCCCGAAGACCTGAAGTAGCTCTCAATCATTGATCAAGAAAGGAGAAGAAGGGTCATCGATATGGTTGAAGGGGTCAAAGTCCTGAAGCAGGAGTAGATCTGTTGATTGAAGCCGACGCGCATCAATAGCTAGACAACTCCGGGTAAAAAACACAAAAGGTAAGCAAGATTTGATATTTGATTTTCCCGGAGCCTGAAGACCCGAAAAGAGTCGTATTCATTGATCAGTAGGAGCCACACGTCACCAGATACTTCTCTCTGGGTAAAAGAAACAAAAGACAAAGGAGGTTTGAGGTTTGAAAAGTCGAAGCCTGAATCCCGAAGAAGGTCTCGGTCATCGATTCAAAAAGGGAAGATCTGATTCATTGATATGAAGAGGGAAGATTTGAGCCACTGATCATAAATCCTTTCTGAAGATCACAAGATCGATGACTATACTCCATTGTGGGGATGCCATGTGCTTGGGTGATAATTTTCTTGAGCGGTCCCGTAATTGAAACCATGGTTTGGAAAAAGTAATACGTGGCAAAAGGTGGTGGATTGCGGGCTCAAAAGTGGTGTGAACCCAAACCACCTTTGAGCGACCCTGAAATCATGTGTTTATATAGAATCCTATCCGAGAGCAGCGTGTGGCTTCCCCCCGGGCATTAAGTCATGTTTCAATCCCGAGAAAAGGAAGTTAATGAAACTGGAGTTGGTTGTTGAAACCTCGACTCACTCAGTAATTAGAAAGTATGGAGGAGTCGACCATGGAAAATAGAGTTGTCAACCCAAGGTACCCCCATGGATGGATTCTCCTGCAGAACCATGTCGATCGAAGCTCGCGTTTGACAGAGGGATACATGCATAGTCTGACAGAAGACTGCTCAGATGCAAAGTTTTATATGTAGTGATCAGATCACTCTCTTGATAGTCAAGGACTGTTCTGAGTATAAATAAATAGTTTTGATATTTTGTTATGGTCATCAACTGGTTGAGAAGAGCTCCCTATTTTGTAATGTTTTGATGCCAGAACTGTTCTCTGGTTATGCATAATATTTGAGACTTTCGGATTAATAGAAGTCAACCTCTTTTCATCTCTTTGTAAAAAGTATGCTAAAACACTCGGGCATGGAGGATCCAGTCGAGGCTTGTTATGTTGTTGTAATGTAGGTTTGATTGCAACAATACCATGACCAGTTTTAGTTAGATTCCTTGTGATCGTTTTCCCTCTTACACTGAATGGCTCGGGCATGGAGGATCTAGTGGAGTTGTTGTAGCTGCATGGTGATGTATGTTTGATCATTGTGCTATTGTGACTATGTTGTTTGGACATATTTTAGTGTCTGAAGCTTGATCTTCCAAGTGATCTTGAGTCTGAGTTTTTATTATCCAAGCTGCTTGAAGGCTTGATGCCCATAGCAGTCTTGTCCACCTTTCTTACTAAATCTTCCCTCTTCTCACACTTAAACACAATTCACTGACTGAAGTTAGTTGTGGCCCTCACTTCCCTGTGCATTTCTTGTCCAGTTCTGTGTTGAACATCATTCATATATTGAGTTTTGTCCATTGAAATCCACTTATATAAAACCAACATCCACCAAAAAATATGATGGGTACTAGGATTATCCTCCCATAATCTGGGGGTGACTTTCAGTGCTAACATTCTTGGTGCCATTGCCAGGGAACGAGTTGAAGAATTTTCCCTGGGATACAATGACAACGAGCTTCTGATTCTGAAAGTGCATCAGATATAAAAAACATTGAAGATTGCAAATTGCACCTAGCGACTCCACAATCGAAGACTCCATCGGGGAGGATCCTATTGACAGAAAGATGACCATACCAAAGGGGAAGACCAGGTATCAGTTTATGATCTTTATTAATAAAATCCTTTTCTTGTTTATCAGCTCATTTCTCTCCTTCCCTTCACATATAAAGAGGATTATCCTCTGCTTTGTCTATTCAGATGATAATAGGCCTTCCTTTATTTATCCATCCTTGTAAGAAGAAAACATGCCCTCTTCTTGTGTTGTAGATATTGATCTCGTGTCTTCACCTCTGCCTATTCATAAAAGTGAGATCTGTATTGCATATCCTCTTGAAATTGATCACCCTTGTAGCCTTGAGGAGGTTGAAAATAATTCACAATCTTCTCAAATCTCGTCACCCTCTGTTATTCCTGTTGAGCCTTGCCATCAAATCGGTAATCCTCATGATGAACCCACTGCTTTTCAAATTAAAATTATAAATAAGTTGTATAACCTTTAAGGCTACCACTTGAACTTCATCCTTATCCTCTTTATTCCTTTGAGTATCTTCCTTGGTTTTCTAGGGAGGATCATATTACAGCCAAGAGGCACTTGGGGGCCTTTGAGAACTTTGTTGACTAGTTGGAGATTGTTCATGAGGATGTTACCATGAGGTTTTTATCACACTCTTTGTCTGGAGATGTTGTTGTGTGGTTTATATGTCTGGAAGCTGGTTCTATTGGCTCCTGGACCGAGCTATGCCATGCATTTTTAAAGTGTTGGGGTGAGAACATGTCCCTTGATCAATACTGGTTTCAGTTTAATGACTTGAGGAGAGGGGAAGAGGAAGCCTTGTCTGGCTTCAACAAGAGGTTTTACAGTGTTTATAATAGTATGCCTATGGAGATCAGACCCACAGAGACTGTTTCCATGGTGTACTATGTCATGGATCAACATTCAGAGCGTATCCTTCTCCTGAGAGAAAGGAAATATTCATCTTTAATACAGTTGTTTGAAGATGTTGAAGAGGTCGAAGAGACCATCAAGGCTAGAAAGGGAGTTCGTACGCAAGAACATCATGAAAAATTGCATGTACATAAGCAAGAATACTGTCAACATGTTTTAGATTCTAAGCAAGAAGACTGTCAGTATGTTTCAGTTTCTGAGCAAGAAGACAGTGAGTATAATTAGGATCTGGAACAAAAACAAGGACGTGGATGTGACTCACATTTGGAAACATATCCTTCCATATTTGCAGATTCTATGGGAAGGAATGCATATCCATCTTATGATCAGTTTCCAGGACATTTTGAGCATGTAGCAGTGGATGTTTCCATAGATAACTATACGTTATTGGCTGATCATAGTTATGATGTTTTAAATCCTGCTGCACCATTATCTTATGATCATTCTTATGAAGAAGAGACTGCAATTGTGATGATCAAGAGTTGTTTTCAAAAGAACAGGGAAGTCTTCTATTTACAAGCAAAGAGGCATTTACAGAGGAGTATCCTAGTCTTCTAAAGAAGCCATGATTTTGTCACACGATTCATGATCCTATGAATATATACATGGAGTCGTATGTTTCAGATTTTAAAAATTTCCAAGACCTCACTATAGAGACTTTTCCTTTATTCATTGAGGAAAAACATTGTGTGCAAATCAGCCATCCGAGGCTTGCAGAAGACATTCAAGAGCATGATAAAGAGCAGAGATTTCCCATGGTTCCTGTTTATGATGATTATGATTCTGATCCTTGGGAGAGTCATGAAAAAGAAGAGGGGGAACGAAATGTGTTGTTCATATTCTACCCACAACCTGCAAATTAGAAACCATCACCTAGGATCAATAAACCTACATCAACTGTTTGCTCACCCATGCTTGCTAGAGACATTCATTCATGTGTGAACAACTGTAAGACAAAGCATGTTTTATGTCACCAGCTTAGTGGATTTTGTCATTTTCTCTATGAACCTGTAAGGGATTACATGGAGTTGCATTTCCTTCATGTCTTGCAACCGCTTAGCTTTATCCTAACTTCAGCACTGGGAGGTGAGATAAAAAGCGTAATTATTTTTCTATCATAGTTGCATTGTTTTTATTTGATTAGTGACAGAGTAAACAAGTTTGCAGCTCAAGAGTTGCTTGAATGGATATGGTGGAAGTTTTCTTTCACCTAGCACTTTGTAAAAATCAATTAGTCTAGGAATGTACATAAATAATCTCCTCCTCAAGCCCATGTATTTTTATTTCATTTTTAGGATAGTGTTCTTGTCAGCGTGTAATCCTCAGCAGAATGTTTTTTGAGCATGACTCCATAGCCCAATACAGAAGGTGTCTAGAACTACTTGTTCTTGGAAGCTCACAGGGAGCATGCCATCCCCCGTGGAGCCAAATGTTATCACATATATGTTAGGATATTTAGACACTTAGGAGTTAGTTAAGATCTACTTGGTCTAATATGTCGTTAGGTAAAAGTGTGTTTCTTTAGTATGCATTAGTATGCATTTGTAGTTAGGAAATCCGACGGTCACGATATGTTCCCGA
>ML794071.1:232611-247170 GCA_009831015.1 Picea engelmannii
TCCAAGTAGCTGCGTTGGCTGGGGCCGTGGATGTTTCCCCGTAGGGGTTTTACCACGTGAAAACATCGGTGTGTTGATCTTTGATCTGGTTATGTGAGTGGTTACTGAAGGTGTTCATCCTCTGTTGGAATACCTGTGTTGTCTAACAATATAGTTGTCAATGGCAGTAGGTTGTCCAAGTTCGTGGTTTGCACAGGAAGTGTCCGAGCGCAACATGCAAAGAAGCTCATTTCGGGCTTAAAATACAAACTGGTGGGCTCAATTTTGCAACAGTAGAGATCCCCTGTGAGGATCAAATTAGCGTTCCTCGAGTATTTATAGTTTCAGAATTGCATGAAGTATAGCGCCATGAAAAACACCTGAAGCCCGAAGTAACTCTCAGCCGTCCAATTCAAATGGACACACGACACCAGATCTAGAGCTCCAGAGGAAAGAGAAGGGGGGTAAATCATGAAGACCCGAAGTAGCTCTCGATTATTCATCAGAGTGTTAGACCTCAAAATTACTCACTTCGATAGTGTCTCAAGTGTCGTCATTACGAGTGTTGTAAGTGTCGCATCTTGTCTGCAAGTGTCACATCTTGACTATAAGTGTTGCAAGTGTCAAAAATAGTATGTTTCCATCTTGCCTATGTTGTGCCCATAACAACATCATGAAGACACTTAAGACACCTCAAAAGATAGTTTGGAAGAAGAAAAATCACTTGGCAAGAAGTACAAGACCTTTTTCATTGAGAAAACCACAAAAAAATGATTTTTGGAGAGGAGCACTCCCCTACCCACTGTTAGGGAGCACTGGCGCACCCTAAGCTTCTCTAGGGAGTGTTTGAGCACCCTGTGCACTCCTTTGGGGGAGCGCTACCCTCTTTTGAGAAAATTCTAGGTTTGTTGAGGCAAATTAGGGAAGAATCCCTCAAATCTTGAAGGATTCGAATAGATGGTCAAGGCATGATCTTAGGGGAGATCCTCAACTGAAGGAGAGGAATCCTCAACTCATCCCAAAGATCTCTCAAGTGGTTGGACCCCTCCAAGGTTATATAAGGAGGCATTCTCATGGTGAAAGGCAGAATAGAGACTAGATTTTGATACCAAACTTATGATCCTATAAGTGGTATTGACAGAGAATGACAATTGAGAATTACATCAAACTTATGATCTCATCAGTGAGATGTCATCAAAGAAATCAATGGAGATTGATTGAGCAAAGGGGTTGGACAAGGAGAACTGGAAGAGGCTGTTGCACCTTCATTTAAAGGATTGTAAGTACTTTTACTTGTTCTCATTAATATAATAAACGCTTGGCCTATTTCTTTCAAACTTGTACCTGTTCCATATAAGTTTGTCTATAGTAGATGGATCTATGATTAAGCTAATCTCAGTAGAGTAGGGAGTCCATTGTATCTTTGTTTGTTTTGTAGGACCTATCAAGGAGATCAAGATCGAAGCTTGGCCTGGACTTTGCAAGGACAAACATCATTCATAAGGTACATATCTTTCTCCTTCTCTTTATTTCATTATCTTGATTAGATCTAAAAGGAAGTTAGTGTCCATGTTAAACACCTCCTGTCTTGGTCTTAGGAGTTTAGATACCAAGAGGGAATCCACTTGTCTGCTGGGGGATTCACCTTCAACAAAAATTGGTGACTCCACTGGGGAGGAGCTTTGATTTTTGTTTCCATTCCTATATCTTTTTTTTATCCTTTTCCCACTGATTTGATCTTCTCCTTATTGTCATGTGGATTCTTATATTGGTTTGATTGCCTCATTATGTCACTAGGATCACTCTGATTGACCGAATTCCCTTCATTTTTTGAGTTTTTAGACATTTTTCTGAGTTTTTGGAGCAGAGCGCTCCCATGCCCTTAACACTAGGGCGTTGGCACTCCCTGACAGTGTTCCAAAGAGTGTTGGAGCACTTTGTGTCCCCTTTTTGGGGAGCGATACCCCATTTTTTGTGATAAATTCTCCAAAATTTGCATTTTTCTGAAGCTATTTTTGGGTTTTGGCATTTGCTCAAGGTCCCATACTCTCAGTCCATCTTGATATTGGCTTTCAAACACCCTTATTTCTAAGAATTCATCCTCTTTATTGGATTTTTGACATTTTTCCTTGCTTTGCAATAACTCTTTGTCCTTGACGATTTGGAGTCAATTTGTCGTTTTCTTCTCGTTTATCTGAGTGAGTGAAAACTTTGTAAGGAGTTTCAAAGGTCTTTTTCACTTTTCTTTCTGATATTTGAGTCATCCTGTCCAAGCTCTTTCTCCTTCCTTTTGAGTTTTTGGCTTTCTATTTCTTGTTTGATGACAACAAGGGTGTCTTTTGGTTTATGTTAATTTTGCTTCCAGATTACTTAAATCTCACAACTCTTGAAGTCTGATTAACATAGGAAGATTTACATATACTAATTATCAATCACACACAAACATTTTAGCATTGCAACATATTCCTTATTGAGGACTATTGCATGAGGTCTTTGCATCTTAGTGTTTGACAGTGAAAGGAAAATTATTCTCCTTCCCTTATTAGACATTCATTGAAAGAAAATATTGCTTATCATTTCTTATGCATGTTTTGGGAATTGAGTCATAATATCATCAGTATTCACTCTCATATACCTATAAGTAAACAACAACCACTAAAATCAACGCTTAACTAAAATTTATCAGACTTTTTACATCTTTGTTAGCAAACCTACATTAGTTTAAGGTGTAGGGATTTGGAATAGGTTGAAAGGATAACTTTCCAAAGATTTTGAACAAACTTAGCATATTGCGATAGGGAGAGAAAATCCAATTGTCGTATAGGATTTCTGGGATCCCCCTCTCACACAAGGGTTATGCACGAGGTCTCATTCAGGTGAGTTACTGATATTATCCCTCCATGGTTCAACTGTTTGTAGTGGTCAGATCGTATATTGGGGGTCACTTGTGGGTATACCCACAATTATGTGTGGGAGCCTCTCGATTTGATTTCGGACTTGTTATCCTGCCCATACTTTCCGACTGGACTATCGACTGTACCCGCCTAGGGGATGACTGCGAATTGGTGACCTTAGTAGCCATAATCTTTAGGGTCTCACACAAGGTGATAGTGAAGGGAAGTCTCATTGTACCTTGAACAGACGTTGGTCAAACTCACTCGGGCTCCTTGGAGGGTAAATCCACAATTACTGTGTGGAAGCTTGCACCAAGGCGTAAGTCCGTTAAGCAAGTTGCCAACGTAACTGATCCACCCTCTCTATCCCCGCCTCTTCCTATTTTGATCTTGTGACGTTGGATTTCATCACCGACTGGTGGTTTCATTGTGGGAAGGTTTTGTTTGATTGTTTGCTTCTCAGATTCATAGCGTGTGTTGGTTGTGTTACTTAGTGGACCTTAGTTCGAGTCAGTGTTAATGGCATTAAATACTAAGAGTACCAATGGAGGAACCCCTTCTCCTGGGGATCCTTATACCTTTCCTTCTTTTGGAAACTTTGGTTCCTTGTATATTTCCACACTAAGTATTTTGAGACTCACCATCGGATTACCAGTTGGGTTGTTTCCCACTCGGGCGATCCTGAATCCTCCTAGTACTTCAACTACACCTAATAACTTAGATTTTAGTACACCACCCACACATCAAACTCACATCGACATTTCTCCTTCTTCGCCCATTAAGCCTCCTTCCCTTTCTCCTTCTTCGTCTAGTGAAAGTTCTAAAGCAAGTAGCGAGGTCAATCATGAGAAGAAGAAACGAAAAGAGAAGAAGAAGAAGAGACCAAAAAGGACCAAGGCTCCAACAACATCAGATGTTGAATCCCAATAACCAACTACTATTAATAGTACTAGGAGTGTTGATGAGGTCAACAAGATTAAAATAAAGAATCTGAAACCCAAATTCCCTTGCAGTCTTTGTAAGGATGAGCATTTTCTGAGGGATTGCCCTGGTATTCCCAAGGTCTTAGAAATGTGGTCCTCCACTTCATCGACATCTACTGGTCATGCCGATGACACCTTGTCAACTAGTGACATTACGGTTGGTAAGAAGAAGATAACTGTCAAATTCCCTTGCATGTTATGCAAAGGTGATCATTATTCTCACCTTTGTTCTTGTATGGACAAGGCTTCTTCTCTTTTGGAAAAACTTCAACTTCCAAAAGGTTATCGTAAGCTTTCTCCCAACCCATCGTTAGTTGATGGACTGATCAATCCGGTTGATCAGGTGGTCAATCTAGTTTCATCCTCAGTTGAACCACTCACGAAAGTAGCTGATCTGGTTCCATTATCGATCAACCCTACTCTCCATCAAAAGAGTGTAACCCAAGTAGTTGATCTGTTTTCATCCTCGTTCGACCCCTGTAACATCCCTCTCTGGCGCACTAAGCGAACTTATTCTTTGAGGACACTTGCTCGCAAGTGATCCGGATTATTATGCTATTAAAACTTTTGATTTTGATTATGAGGCGTTATGGGTTGATGACATGTTGTTTTACTGCATTGACATAGACAAGTGATATTGACTCAGTTTACTAAGTGTGCAGGAGTTTGGACCTCGAGGATGCAGAGGCATCGATGTAACCCCTTGGACTCCGGATCGAGTCAGGGAGTGTACCATTGGGGTTTAATTGTTTTACTGTGATATTAGTGCATCTGATTAGATGATATGATATGGATATGTTCTGACATGATTTGTTGATGATGCAGGCTGACGATAGCTTGCCGACCAAACTCACATGTGTAGTAAAGGGGTCACGCATGACTACCAGAGATGTTGAGGGAGAGGTGTGGACAACAGTCCTGCCATAGCCTACTAGCACTCCCGTCGTGGCTCGAACTGTAGGTTAACATTTACCTAGTTCGAGAGGACCCATGATGCCATGAGGGAAGATTGCGATAGTCGCTCACGATGATTCTAAGGGGCGCATAATAAGTTGGGGGGCTTATTCCTTAGAGGCCCTTAGTATCCCACAAGTTCACCTGGAAGAGTATTGACTCCAGGGATTTTTGATGTCTACCAAGTCAGTCAAGAGGCGAGTGACACCCTTGCAGCACGTGGTGCATCCTGAAGGGCACGTCACGCAAGAAAAATGGAAAGAAGCAAGTGACACCCTTGGAGCACGTGGTGCATCCTGAAGGGCACGTCGTGCAAGAAAAATGGAAAGAGGTGAGTGGCACCCTTGGAGCATGTAGTGCGTCCTGAAGGGCACGTCGTGCAAGGAAACATATGAGGCGAGTGGTACCCTTGGAGCACCTAGTGCATCTTGAAGGGCACATCACGTTTTTTTGATAAATGAACGAACATAGACGGCCTTAGGATGAACAATGTGATAAGAACTTTTAAAAACATTTTTCCCTAATAAAATGTCGCCCATCACGAAAATTAAGGTCTAGGTCTAAATCATGCTAGTGGTAAAATTTTATCTATCTATAAATAATAATAATAATAATAAAAATGAAAATAAAAACAACATAAATAATAATTATACTCTTCATTAAATCTTGTAACATGAATTGAGTAAGAAATCAAATTGATTCATAAAAAAAAAAAATCTGTTGGATTAAAATTTAGAAAGGGAATTAATCGTTTTATTATTTTATGATAATTTATTATATATAATTAAAAGAGAAAAGGGAAAAAGGGGTTAATCTCCACACCCGCCTTTTTGAGTTCTAAATAAAAAGGGGAAGGAGGGAAAATCTAAAATATTAGGAAACTAGGAAAAGAGGTAAACATAAAAAGGGAAAAAGGGAACATAAGGGAAAAAGAGGAAAGTCAAACTTAGTAAAGTATCTACCATTTAAGAGCTTTCTAATTTAAACTGAACTAGCAATTTAATAATGGGGAAAGCCATTAAAACTTGTAAGAGAATTTGGGGACACCTAGGAGTGATTCTAGGAGTAACTCTAGGTGGGTGAGGGAAATAACGATAATTAATTAATTAAAGAAATTAATTTATGGAGGAATGAAGGGGATGGGTGACACTTGTATGGGCTGGAATTTTTAGGAATTAAATTTTAAAAACTTAATTAAACGAGATTTTAGGAAAGAAAGGAACCACAAAACTCTATATAATGAAGGGAGGATATGGAGGTTGGATCTCTTCTATTTGGGTAACGTTACGCTGCATAAATATCTACTTGACTGACTTAATTTGTGGGAGTTGGGATACCCAACTCAGTGAGGAGTGGTAGCTCGGCCTTGTGAGGTGAGCTAGGAGCTAGTCGAAATCTCTGGATAGTGAGTGTGTGGCCCCTTTGCGGCTTGGGGGGATAAGGTGGAAGAAGAGTACCCCTAGCATTAGCTGGGAGGTACCGGTGAAGTCTCGCCGGTGGGCACGCGGGAGTTGCAAGGAGCATGCGGGACGTTCACTCCGAACAGGCAATGGTACACTTTCTTCGTTTTGTATGGTAAATTGTTTTAGAACTTAAGCTTGAATCTGCATTTTTACTTGGGTAAGTGAACTAATTGTCTAGATGGTTTTCTGGAATTTTCTTAGCCTAGCTCGATGATAGATTGACTCCCATGGCTTCATTTTCCCGCACGTCTTGACCACCTTACTGTGTTGATTGTGACCTTTGTGGTTGTTTAGCCTTCGTCCCTAGCTCACCAGTCCTCGCCTGAGCAGTCGGCCAGGAGCCTGACCTACGGTTGTCGCCTTAGCGTTAAAACACCTATGGATCTCAATGCCCTGCTTTCCTGTGCGAGGATGATGAGTGAAGGATGAACCTATTAGCCGGCTACCCTTGATGTTTGTTCCTGGTTGATTGTTGATTCCACCATCTGGCAACGATCTCTGCATGTGGATTACCTTGTGTCCTGGTTGGTTTTCTCTATGCCTTGATTGATAGAACCCCTGCAGTCATTCCATGAACTTTCCCTTTGGATCCTTGCGTTCTCTTACTGTTGTATGCGCTGTATTGGGGTTATAGCATTGGAAGCACGAATTGATTCCCTCTCTATAAAATTTTGGGTATTCTGGCAATGAAAAAAAATGCAATGGTTTCATGTCTGCATTTTTTTTTATTTCGTATTCTGGCAATGGAAAAATGAATTTATTTCATGTCTGCATTTCTGTATTGGTCTCCTAGAATGGAAAAACCTTTTTATTTTCTTATTCATGTCTGTGTTGTATTAGTATTCTGGCAACGGAAAAACGATTTGATTCCCTATCTGCATTTTTATATCTGGTATCCGGGAAATGGAAAAACATTTTTTTGTTATTCATGTCTACATTATATTTGTATCCTGGCAATGGAAAACGAAATCCCCTTCTGGTGTGATGGTACAACAAATTGTTGGTTATTTAATGACAGGAAAAACGTAATTCCCCTCTGGTGTGATGGCACAACGAATCGCTTGTTATTTAATGACAGGAAAAATGAAATCCCCTTCTGGTGTGATGGTACAACGTTTTTTTTATCATTTAATGACAAAAAATAGGTAATTTCCTTCGGTTGCGTTTTGCACCACGATTTTTCCATCTAAAAATGTTGACTGTGTTGCTATAGAAATCACCCACGATTTCACCCATTTAAATCACAACTTTACTTGCCGAAATGACCACATTTTTGATAATCAAAAGTTGACTGTGTTGCTGTTAAATTACCCGCATTTTTGCCTTTAAAGATGGACATAGATTGTTGTTGAAATGCCCACGATTTTTGCCTTTAAATTGTGAAGAGATTGCTATTGAATCACCCACGTTTTTTCTTTTAAAGTTTGACTTAGACTGTTGTTTAAATGCCCACGAAGTCGCCTTCAAAACTGATGATTGTTTGTTGTGAATGACCATGGTTGGGATTTAAAAACGAACTGTGTAGACCAACGTTTTCAGCTTGTCTCAGAGTGTTTCTATCACTAAGTTTACACCACAATTTACAACTTAATTAACGGTGTATTCATCACTGAATCCAAGCGATTTATCACTGATTAAAACTCATTTTTATCTCTGAGTTTTTACTATGTATACCACTGCGTTTGTTGTTAAATGACCACGACTTGCCTTAATCTTTGATTGAGTTGTTGTTGACTGACCACGAGTTGGCCCTTCTGCAGTTTTGTTTTGTCCCTTTTATCTTCCTTCACATTGAACGCATACCCAACATTCTCACTGCCAAGCTTTAATTACCACAACAATGTTACTGGCCATGTTGATTATCACTTTAATTGGAATATGAAATGCTATATTTTTGCCTTATTAATTGCCATAACAATTGCTACAACAATGTTAATGGTCAGTAGATTCCTTCTATTGATTAAATGCCACAGTGAGTTAAATAGTTAACAGTTATATAAATCACCTGGTTATTTCTCTATGAATGGTTATGTTAATAGTCATGCAAATTGCCTTGTTAATGTTATATTAATTGTATGTTAACTAGAATGTTAAATGCCTTGTTATTGCTATGTTACTTATTATGAAAACAATCATGTAAACTATCTTGTTAATGCTATATTAATTGTCATGTAACTGTTATGATAATCACCTTGTTAAATTGCTACAACGGGTTAATAGTTAGCAGTTTCCTTTGCTATGATAGTAGACTGCTAGCATTGTTAGTTCGATCAATATAGCTAGACTACATGTTGAGATTTAATTTCTTATAAGTGCTAATGGTAGCATTCCACTTTAAGAATAATAATGTTTTTATTCAAGTTTGTGGCTAGTTGGATGAGAATTCAGATTAATATAGAATTGTCCATTTAGGTTGTAATACATATTAAAATTAGTATGGTGAGTAAAGACTAGATTGCAATTTTATACTTGCTAATTTAGATATGTAATTGATGTTAGTTGGATTTATAGATACCATCTAATTGGTAACTCAGACTCGCTAAATTTGAGTCGTAATTCATGTTAAGCTTGGTTGCTAACTCGTTGACTATTGGAATTTAGACTGGTTATTTGATCTGTAATTAATGCCAATTTAAATCATAGATATTGACCATTTAGCCTTGATTAATGGTTGGGTTGTTGACGAAGTCATTTTTAGCTTGCGCTTCCCATTGGGAGTGTTGTTGTTCATTATAATTAATGTTTGTACTTGGTTTGTAAACATTTAATGTGCTTGGTTGCTCACTGGAAGGGTTCTAGTTACTTGTGTAATTAATTTTGGGTGCGTGGGGTTGTTAGGATGATTGTCATTAGCTTAGTAGGCTTGGTCTGCTTGTGTCGAGTGGGATGTAGACACCTCCTTATTCCTCAAAACAATCACTAGCCTTGAGACCTTAAATGGTCAAAATCGATGGGAACCTGGGCTTGATCATTGCTTATGTGTCCTGGAGGTCCTAACCATTGCAGGGTAGGACGGGAGGGTAGTCATTCTTATTCTTCATCGGTTGAATGTCGTACATTGCTTCGAGGTGCTTGATGTGATTTTATGTTAGGTCGTTATGTTGTTGTTGTGTGAGTTTCATGTGTTGTGTTTTTCATCGTGTTGCAATGTTGAGTATAATGTCATTATTACCTTCCTACACACACACACACAAAATAAAATTTAAGGGTGCTTTTACCGATTGTACATCATAGGAGTCATAGTCGGATGGGGATGTAACAACCCCGCTCTCCCATTAGAGAGTGACACCAAAGAGGTCGATCCATTTCCACCTGTCGACCCCATTCTCCCCTTGGAGAATGAAACCCAAGTGGTCGATCTGATTCCATCATTGGTTGATCCCACTCCTCTTTTGACGAGTGCCAAAGTGGTTGATCCAGTCCCTTCCTCGATCAATCCCACCCTTCATCCGAAGAGTGCCAAAGTGATTGCTTTGGTTACATCATCGATCAATCCCACTCTTCCTCTGAAGAGTGCCTATGTGGTCGATTCGATCCCATCATCGGTCGATCCTACTCTCCCTCTAGAGAGTAAACCCGATACTGCCCACGTTTTTCTCGTTGATACAGAATCTACTGTGTTGGGGGGAATTCCTCATTCTCCCGTGAAACCCCCTCCAAGCAATGAGGCCATCCTTATTTATTAGGGTGCGTTAACTGGACCTCGTCTTCCCTCTCACATTCCTTTCTAGATTACAATACAGGTTTGTGGTCAGGACGTTCCTCAAATGTTGATAGATGAAGGTGCGTCTGTTAGTATTTTGTCCTCTGTTGCTTGGCACGCTTTGGGTTGTCCTTAGCTTGCACCGGTTAGACAGAATCTGTTAGCTTTTAACAGAATAACTAGTCAACCTTTAGGGACCCTTCCTCAGTTTCTGGTAACTTTGGGAGAGAAAACTGTCTTTATTGATGTCATGATAGTCTAAGACCCCTTGGATTTCACTTTACTCCTTGGGCGGGATTATGTCTATTCCATGAAAGCTATTGTATCCACTCTTTTTCATGTGATATCTTTCCCTCATGATGGAAGAATTGTGACTATTGATCAACTTTCATTCGTTGGTCCTGTCTGGATCACCTCCTGAATGGTTCTTATATGACGACAATATCACCCCCGTCGCATGTCAATTATGTGGCGTTGTCTCCCATGACTTCAATTTCCGACTATTTGGATCCAGTAGTTGACATGGTGATTTATTCGGTAGGGATATTGGAGCCTGATCTCCTTCCAGAGTAATTTTCTTCCATCCAGTGAAGATCTCTTGGAAGCCATGATCGAATTTTGTCCCTTGACATGGTATCCTTCCATAGCATTATTCTCTTAGAAGCCATGATCAAGGAGAGTCTACGAGCATAGTTTTTCTTCTCTGTGGCAAGCTCGTTAAAAAATGAAATAGAGGTTACGAGCATAGTTTCTCTTCTTTGTGGCAAGCTCGTTAAAAAATGAAACAAAAGATTTGAGCATAGTTTTCCTCTCTGTAGCAAGCTCATTAAAAAATGAAACAACAATCTCGGGATTGAACCTGGAGCCCTAAGCATAGTTCTTTTTCTATGTCAAGCTCATTAAAAAATGAAACAATCACCTCTCTTGAACCTTATTTTCATCTACTTTTATCCTTTTTCTCCATCTAGTAGAGACATTGGTGATAGCCTCACAGTCGGTGAATGAATTGAAGCTTGGAGGGCATGTCTCCAGTCTTTGATGATCATTCTGGAGTTAAGCGACTAGGTTTCAAGCTGGGGGCATAATGAGCTTGGTATTTGTTCTTTCTCATGCTCGAAAAAAACATGAGAATGCAGTCGGGTAAAATTTTATCTCTTTTTCGGACCTGCATGGATATACAAAAAAGGAACGCCCTGGAGTCATCTTTGAGCTCTTTTCAGACTCTCTGAACATGAAAATATTGCTGAGTGATATTGCTTCTTTTCCCACTCATTAAAAGGTTTGAAAGGGCGTCTTTTGAGTGACATTTTATCTCTTTTTTGGCCTTGTGAGACTAACATTACGAAAAAGGACAAAATTGGAGTCATCTTTAAGTTGTTTTCAGACTCTCTAAATATGAAAAACCACTGAGTTTACCTTCTCTGGACTCGTTAAACAATCATACATTGAAGGACCCATATGGGATTGAACCCTTACTTCTTCTAGTTTGTTAAACAAAGGAAGAGGGACTTATTGAAGGTGAGTCATATCAAGCATGTGTTACCCTCCTCGAGCTCGTTAAATAAAAAATGAGGTACTCATCTATCTGGATGGGGAAAAATTGAAAGAAGCAAGTCAAACAGTTTTTGAGAAGATTACCAATAACCCTTACGATCGCCATTGAAAATGACATTTTGTCTTTGCACGCATTCTAATCCACTGAACCTCTGCACTGAGCCAATCCTATTAGTTTCTTTTACTCCTTTGGGTCACTTGACGAAAGTCACAGCATCCACTGCATCATCAAGTTTTGGTCCATGTCAATTTTTTGCTGTTGTGCCTCAGTGTTCAAGGGAAGTATCTCCATGTCCATGTTCATTTGATCTACCAATTACATCTCCGTGTCAGTTTCATGTCATTGATGGGGGATACATCAAGGCCCTCCTTCAACGAGTCTACTCCCGTCGACTTCAACACATTATCCAGGAAATAGACTTAGAAACCAGTTAGTACCTTGGGACCTGCATGCCTCAATGGTAGGCCTCCTCGCGTTCGACAGTGGGTTTACATCATTGACCCCTGATCGGATGATTCCAAGGATGTTCGACTTCAACTCATTCATGCACATTCATCGGTATGTACTAGAGTACCTTGGGAATCATTGACATCAATGGTGATCTCCCTCATGCTTGTTAACGGCTTACATCATTGACCGATAATCATGTGGTTTCTGCCATGTTCGACATCAAGACATATATTCACATGGTTAGATTCGTACCACATTGAGATTGGTAAGAAGACCCTGGGTTGAGTCATCACTCTTATATGTACTTTGCCTAGGTTCCGAAGGAGTTTCTTTTGAACTATGACACATATATTGTTACATAGATCCACTTTGTATTGGTCGTGGCTATGTCTTGTCATCTCGTAGATCCACTGTGTATTCTTTGTGGCTACGATCAGTTCAGGTCATAGGAGTATAGATCCACATTGTATCTACAGTGTCTATACCATTTTGTCAATATAATTATGGATCCGCAGTGTATTTTATGGAAGCCATACCTAAACAGTCTTTATCACTCAAGCATAGGTATGCCTACCTTGGGTTTTGAAACATGTCATAATATTTGTTTGATGGTTGTGTGCATCTTTTTCCAGTTTCTCTGCGTCCATACCCTTGCTCAAAAAAGTCTACAAAGTATTTCATTCATCATCATCTTCTAACTTCATACTTTGGGGGCTAATCTGTTACACCTTGAAATTACTCACTTTGATAGTGTCGCAAGTGTCGTCATTACGAGTATTGTAAGTGTCGCATCTTGTCTCCAAGTGTTGCATATTGACTATAAGTGTTGCAAGTGTCAAAAACAATATGCTTCCATCTTACCTATGTCATGCCCATAATGACATCATGAAGACACTTAAGACACCTCAAAAGATATTTTGGAAGAAGAAAAATCACTTGGCAAGAAGTACAAGACCTTTTTGATTGATAAAACCACAAAAAAATTGATTTTTGGAGAGGAGCTGATCTGAAAATGATAAAGGCTTGTATTCTTGAAAATATTTGCAAGTTTTAATTCAAGTGTTCTTATGAAAAATGATCAATTTGCAAACACAATTTTTTATAGAAATTACACATTCAAGATGCAAATAATAAGCAACAAATAACAGTGAATAGTAAACACATAACACAACAAATGCTAAAGGAGTTCACCCCTCTCTTGGGATACATCTCCTGGTCCAACTTCCAATGGATATTTTATATTATTTGCTCAAAGTGATAAATATGTGTTTTACAGTGCTCAAAATTACAAATAGATGGCTCCAATGGCTTCAGAATGTCCAAAAACCCCTAGCTGGGCCTTTTCGGCACCTAATTTGGCCAAACATTGAAGAAGATAGGCTTCCTGGAAGTTCCCCTTCAAACTTGTTGTCTCTGGATCGCCAAATTGCACCTCTGTGTGTCCAACCTAGCTCACGTGCTCATTTCTGTGCTAAAACATAGCACCGAGCACATAACCAAAAAACCATGCAAATTGTAGGATGGTTAGGGAACCTAGCCCCAACCACCAAACCGTTGGGCATATGGGTCATATGACCGCACCCGCACATAAAAAGGGCCAAGTTTTAAAACTTATGGTAATGCGCCAAGTGTCCAGGTGTGTGGGCTCTGAATTCATTTGAAAAACGTGCGCGATGGTCGTATGGTAAGCCACATGTGAATGGGGGCCGGGGCTTAGCCCCGACCCAGACCGTGCCCAACCAATATATAATTCAAACTTAAATATATATGAAACCATATAGTGGTAAGAACCACATGGTGGGCGTGCCAGTTGGGCGACCCTTCCCAAATATTTACCCCTGCCCGGAGGTTGTGGGGTCGAGTCCTACCGACTACACAAATTTTAACCATTGCCCAGGTGACACGTGGCAACCCTTGCTTAGGCCACATGTCACCAATCAATTGGCCACAAATATGCCACATGTCAAGAAATAATTTGACCGTCCAACTGCCAACTATCCGCCAACTCAGCCCTGCCACTTCAGTGTATGGCCCTGCCACATCATCGTACGACTTTGCCATGTCAACAACCGTATGGACTATACAGTCAACAATTTTTTTTTTCCTGTTTGACAATTTGAACAGAACGCGATATCTCACTCATCCGATGTCAGTTTGAACCTGTTCGAGTTGCACTGGGTTCGTGACGATGAGGCCTACACACCCGTTTGATTTGAAGCGATTCCGAGCATTTGAATTTTGAGCAAAATTTGATCCCCTGGATCACACCTCCCCATTGGAAAGCTTTTGGACCTCCAAAAGGCTATTTTCAGTCTATCTGAAGATGAGGGTATAGTTCCCTCACCTTCCCAACCTCAATCCACTTGGATTTTCTTGGATTTGTGCCTTTAAGACCAATTTGAAGATATTCCACAGTTCCTCGTTTTGAAGTTCTCATTCTCCTGTCAAGGATTGTGTCTTCTTACAGTTCTGTAAGATATTCTGGGGAGAAATCATCTATAGAAGGAATCTGAACATGTTCTCCTTGATCATCAATCAAAGGAGGCTCATACAATTTCAAATTCTCAACATTAACAAC
>ML794071.1:266249-276532 GCA_009831015.1 Picea engelmannii
TGGTTTATTGTCTTTTATAAAAGAATAGTCTTGTTGATTGGATTGGATGCATACATAAATTACTATAAGGGTGATAGTTATTGATTATTAGTACATGCACGAGACTTGTATGTACTAGCTACACATGCATTTCTTGTACATATTCACTAGTATGAATGAGTTTCTTGGCTTACTTACTAATAATGACAGTAATTTGTTATGAATGTGTGAACCATGTCTCTTTTCCCTTGTATCATAAAATACCTTAACTTCGGGACAAAGTTTCCTGAAGGGTGGGTGTATGTAACAACCCTAGTTAAATAGTTACATAGGGTTATCAAGTAAAGTTAATTAAGTGATTAACTGTCTTAATGCGTATTAGTTAAGTAATGATTAACTATAAATAAAATTAATTGATTAATTAATTATTTATTTATTTTGATTAATTAATTAATTGAGTACTTAACACATTTAAGGTTAGGATAAAGAATTCAAGGCTTAATAACTTTAATTTATTTATGATAAGACTTTACGTATGATAGGGGATAAGGTAGTAAATGGACTTTGATTTATTTATTATAAGACTTTACGTATGACAGGGGAGAAGGAGTAAATGGGGGGATAAGGTGGGTGGCCTTAAATGATGGAGGAGTCAGTGAATGGGGGATATGACTGGGCAGAGGCCTTCGAGAGAGATCATTATGAAAATTTGGGGAGGAAACATTATTTTGGGGGGAGGACTGTATTTCCTAGTTTGGGGGATATTTTCTAGTGTTGGAGTTTGGTTTTGGAGATTGGGTGAATTGTTGCAGGGGGCACGAGGTTGCTGGGAGTTTTGGGCTCGGGGGCCTGGAATCCTCACGGAATCCTGGAGCTAGGGAGCCGGAAAGGCTGCTCCTATTTGGTTGGGTGGTTAGTCAGTTTTGGGCAGGGTTTGGTCAGAGCATTAGGCTGGGAAAAGCAACAGAGAGGACAGCTGGATATTGGGATAATAGCATTAGACAGAGGTATTTTTATTTATAAATTGGTTGGGTTATGCGATGATTATGTAATTTATTTTCATGCTATGGATAAATTTAATTTTTGTTGAATATTAAATGCTTATATGATGATTAATGAATTACTTATGCGTTAAAAGAAATTTTATGTTTAATTGTATGAATGTTTTTAGGCTTTGTTGATTTATGGTCCCTACATAGATGATGTACAGAACTTAAAAGGATGCCTATCATTTCGAAGAAGAAGAGGCTTTCTCCCTTTATGGGTTTCCTCGTGAAAATATGTCTCTGTGTATATATTATGTGTGACTGATGATCATTGTTTATGTTGTCCATATGTTGTATAATATTGATGATGACTTGGAGAAGATTAAAAATGGTTTAATAGACTTAATATTGTTTAAGCATAGTAACAACTGATTCACCCCCCCTCTCAATTGTCTTAGTAATTTCAACAATTGGTATCAGAGCGGGTTCCTTTTATTCAAAGGTAGATCTGTAAGCTTAAACATGACAAGTAATGAATGGACTTCAACTACTAAGCCTCATTTGTTTGATGGAACAAATTTTTCCTTCTGGAAGGTTAGAATGGGAACATATTTAATGGCCTTAGGTGTTGATGTTTGGGATGTAGTAGAGACTGGATATACAGAGCCTGTTGTGCTGGCTTCCAAGGATGATAAGTTAGAGTTTATATTTAATGCTAAGGGAATCAATGTTATCTTGAATGGACGTGCTGAAGCTGAGTTTGTAAAGGTGATGCATCTTGAAACTGCTAAAGCTACGTGGGATAAACTTATCAACAATTATGAAGGAAATGAGAAAGTAAAAGATGCCAAACTTCAAACATATAGGTTGAAGTTTGATCAACTAAATATGAATGAAGATGAAATAGTTAGCAAGTATTTTTTAAGAGTTGAAGAACTTGTGAATTCCATGAAGGGTCTTGGTGACAAGGTTGAAGAATCATTTTTAGTTCAAAAGATTTTAAGATCTTTGCTTGATAAATTTAATCCAAAAGTCTCTGCAATAGAAGAACTAAATGATCTTAAAACTCTGTCCATTGATCAAATACTAGGAACTCTAACTACATATGAAATGAGAATCAACAAAGATAAATGCATTACTAGAGAAGCATCTTTTAAAGCAGACAAGAATACTGATTCAGATTTAGATGATATTGAGGCAAAACTTGTAAGAAGGTTGAAGAAAGGATCAGGAAAATATCAAGGCAAGCTTCCATTCATATGTTTTAACTGTGATAATATAGGTCATTTTGCATCTAAGTGTCCCCACCAGAAAACGGACCAGAACTTTGATGATGAAAAGAAGTACAAATTCAAGAAATATAGTAAAAATAAAATTTTGTGTGCAAACAATGACAATTCCTCATAAGACATAGATAGCGGTTCATCATGTGAAGACAAAGTGAATGATTTTATGCTTATGGATATGGGAGATCTTGATGATGAACACACATGAGGTGAAATGGATGATGAAGAAGTTGTGGTGGATATGGAAGGTGAATTAATCAGTGCTTTGGAAGAAATTGACAGACTCAGATGTAAGAAGAGAAAACAAAAACAATTGTTGATGCAGTTCAAAATGAATGGTGAAAAGCCTTATGAAAATTTTTCTCTACTAAAAGTGGAGTTAGAAGAGGCAAAGAAAATAGAAGACATACTAAAACAACAGTTGTTAGAGAAGAAAGTGAGATGTGAAGCCTTAGAAGAAGAGATAGTAAAAACCATAAAAGAAATGGAGAAGTTTAAGGCATTGTATCACCAAAATCTGTCAAGTATTAAAGCCTCAAAATAATTAACTTCCATTCTAAATCAACAAAGGAATCCAAAGTTGAAAGATGGCTTGGGCTATGAAGAAGGATCAAGTAGTGATCATCCATGTAATACAGAACACATCAAGTTTGTCAAATATACAATCATTGACAACAACCACTTTCCAGAAACAAAGAAAGAAAATCATCCACCAAGAAGGAATGAAAGAAAAAGTACCAGAACCGAATCTGTAGATCAAAGAAATAACAGAAACACATCTTCTGATCAAATAAATCATCATCATGGAAGAAATCGACTACAACCTTTTTTCAAGTACAAAGGTTTTTTCAATGGTTATTGTTTTTTCTGTTCTAACTTTGGTCACAAAGCTGTAAACTTTTCTTTAAGATCTAGATATGTGAAATCAAGATACTCAAGGAATAATTATCTGCCACAACAAAGATTGAGATAGCCATGAAACAAACGACCGTAGAATATAAATCATGTGATGGATGGGGGAAGGATGTAGGTGAAACATAACAACAGTTATGAGCATAACAATCATTATGATCTGTTATTCAGTGAACCATAATGTTACATCTGTCATAACTACGGACATAAAGCTACAAATTTCCACTTAAGGAATTTTAAGCCAGACTCGAATCCTAGTGCTGAAAATTTCAAGATTTGGAAGAAGAAAGAAGATGACAAGTGTATACTAGTGTTATCAGCCCAAAGACAAAAGAATCCCTGGTATATTGACAGTGGATGTTCCAAACATACGACTGGAGAGAAAAGTAAGTTTCTAACTCTAAGTGAAAGAAAATCAGGGAATGTAACTTTTGGAAATGATGCACCAGGGAAAATAAAAGGTAAAGGAATCGTAAGTTTGAGTAATGGAAAAGGGAAATATCAAGATGTGTTGTTTGTAGAAGGTCTGAAACATAATTTCTTAGTGTCAGACAAGTCTGTGACCGAGATGTGAAGTCATTTTTACTTCTAAATATTGTAGAATAAAATATGTGAATTTAGGACAGCTAGTTGCAAAAGGGATAAGAACATAAAACAATGTCTATGTGTTAAAAGAAGAAAAAGAAGAATTCCACTTAAGAAAGTATGATGAAACTTGGCTATGGCATAGGAGACTTGGACACTTAAATTTTTATCATATAATCAAGCTAAAAAACAATGGGGAAGTAAAGGATCTTCCAAAGATATCAAAGCCATATGATTCTGTTTGTAAACCATGCCAGATAGGAAATCTTACTCAGACACAGTTCAAATCTAAAAACTTTCCTTCAACAGAAAAACCTCTCCAGTTAGTACATATGGATTTATGTGGACCATCAAGAAAAGAAGGTACAGGAAAAGAAAAATATTTTATGTTTCTTATTGATGATTATTCTAGACTAACATGGGTTGCCTTTTTGAAAGAAAAATCTGAAGCATTTGAAAAATTCAAAGTGTTTAAGGCTCTGACTGAGAATCAAATAGGAAAAATATTGAAGGTAGTAAGGTATGATAGAGGAGGAAAATTTAACTCATGGAACTTCAAAGAGTTCTATGATAAACATGGGATCAAAAGAGAGTACACAATCCCAAGGACTCCACATCAAAATGGAGTTGTTGAGAGGCAGAATAGATCAATACAACAAATGGAAAGATCAATGATGAATGAAAGGAATATTTCTCAGACATATTGGGTGGAAGCAATCCATACAACTGTTCACATTCTTAACAAAGCTCATCTTAGGACACACAGTGACAAGACTCCTTATGAACTATGGTTTGGAAGACCTGCTTCAATCAAGCATTTTAAAGTCTTTGGGAGTAAATGTTATATGAAGAATAATGATGAAAATATTGGCAAATATGATGACAGGGATGATGAAGGTATATTCTTAGGTTATTCTACAAACAATAAAGGTTACAGATGCTACAATAAAAGGATGCATAAATTGGTTGATTGTATTGACATAAAAGTTTATGAAGAAATCCCAGTACGAAATGTAAGCAGTGTTTAACCCAGCACAAAAGATATAATTGAAAACGAATATGAACAAGTCTAAGGATAAAAAAGAGAAGAATCTGAATCAAATGAAGATACTAATACTTCGACTGACACAAATCAGCAGAAAGAAGAAAAATCACCTCTCAGAATTGTTAGAAAGAATCATCCTGAAAATCAGATAATTGGAGATATAAATAAAGGAGTTTAGACAAGAAGGAAATTGATTAAAGACTCAGAACAATCACATGTTGCCTTTTTATCTATGACTGAACCTAAATTTTTTTATGAAGCCAGCCAGCATGATGATTGGATTAGAGATATGAATGAAGAGCTTGATCAGATTGAGAAGAACAATACTTGGGAGCTTGTTCCTAGACATGAAGACAAGAATGTAATAGGTTCCAAATGGGTGTTCAAAAATAAAATGAATGAAAAATGACATGTTGTTAGAAATAAAGCCAGATTGGCCTGTAAAGGGTATTCACAAGTTGAAGGTCAGGATATTGATGAAAATTTTGCACCAGTGGCAAGATTGGAAGCCATCAGAATGTTTCTTGCATATTCATGTCATAAGAACTTTAAAGTGTATCAGATGGATGTTAAGTCAACATTTCTTAATGGAGATCTAGAGGAAAAAGTATATATGGAGCAACCTGAAGGATTCTCATTGAAAGACAATCCTAACTATGTCTGCAAGCTAAAGAATGCTCTATATGGACTGAAACAAGCACCACAAGCTTGGTATTATAGTCTGGACAAATTCTTACAAGATAAAGGATTCAAGAAATGTACTGTTGACAACAATCTCTACATTAAGTCTGAAGGTGATAAGTTACTAGTTGTTTTGGTTTATGTAGGTGATATTATTTTTGGCTGTACTAATGAATCCTTTGTCCAGTGTTTTTCTAACTCTATGCAAACAGAGTTTGAGATGTCCATGATAGGAGAACTATCATACTTTCTTGGCTTACAAGTTAAATAGAGTTCTGCAGGAATATTTATCTCACAAGAAAAATATTTGAAAGAGATGTTGAAGAAATTTCAGATGGAAGATTCTTCTCCTATTAGTACACCTATGGTGGTTGGTTGAAAGCTTAGTAAAGATGATATTTCACCCGATGTTGATCAAAGGACATACCGATCAATGATAGCCAGTCTTCTCTACATCAAAGCTTCTTGTCCTGATGTAATGGAAGCTGTTGGAATGGTAAGTCACTATCAGTCTGCTCCTAAACAAATTCATCTAGTAGAGATAACAAGGATATTCAAGTACTTGAAGGGCACAATGAATTACGGTCTGTGGTATCCCAGAAATCAGAACTTTCAGTAAACTTCTTATCCAGATGTTGATTGGGAAAACTGTGTTGATGAGAGAAAAAGCACCAGTGGAGGAGTATTCTTCCTAGGTGACTCATTAGTATCATGGCTTAGTAAAAAACAAGGATCCATTTAATTATCAACTACAGAGGCATAATACATTGTTGTTTCTACTTGTTGCACACAAATTTTATGGATGATACAAAATCTTGCAGATTTGAAGGTAACTTACACTGATCCCATTCCACTTCATTATGATAACACTAGTACCATCAGTCTCTCTAAGAATCTTGTACTTCATTCAAAATCTAAGAACATACCAATAAAATACCATTTTCTCAGAGAACAAGTTACAAACAGAATTATTCAGGTGAATTATATTCCTTCCACGGAACAGATAGCTGATATCTTTACTAAACCATTAGCAACGACACCTTTTGGATATCTTCGCCAGAAGTTAGGCGTGACCTCACTGTCAAACTAAGAGGGTCCATCCTGTCAGGGGGAGTTTGTGTTGGTTGAATATATGATACCTCCAAAGAATACTGCAACATCTCAGGGGGAGTATATGCTTGTCAATATCTAATACCTTCGAGATGTATTGTAATAGCTCAGGGGGAGCTTGTTTATTCTTTGACATTGATGTCAAAGGGGGAGAAAGTGTGGTAATTTCAATACAATGGTAAAGATGGATGTTTTTCAAGGGGTTTCCATAAATGCCAAAGGGGGATATTGTTGGCATGTTTTCGGATAGACAGAGGAAGAATATGCATGTTTATCATTGATGGCAAAGATCAACATGATCAACAGAGCGATGATGTCATGGAAATGGAAAGATGAACTGAGAAGAGAAACAATGATCATTGGATCTCATTTAGAATCCCTGATGACCATCATATATGAATTCAGATAGGAGTAGCTCAGAGTAGAACATAACAGATCTCAGGCATCTAATCAGGGCATGAAGAGTGATCGTCGTTGGATCCATAAGAAGGAGCATGATCTTTATGTGCAAGATGAAGCAGGCCTACAAAAACCAGAAAGTAGGGGAATCATCCATTATCAAAGAGGACACGTGGCGAAAGATTAGAGCATGTCAAAGACTCTGTTTCAGAGTTTCACAGATTGGGGAATCCAAAGGAAGGAGGTGCTCTAACCTTTCGAACTCATGATATGCAATATCCCAAAATGATTTGCGCCATCGGATCGAGGATTGATCTGAACCTTTGGATCGAGGTATGGTGTGGAATGTTGGATGTAGAGGAAACATGGTGAGAGTTTGTTTTTCGCTGACTGGAAGGTCAAAGGAAGGAGGCTCCTAATCTCTAGAACTCGCGATATAATATTAGCTATTGAATCGAAGAAAAATCTGGGTTGTCAGATCTAGGAGGTAGATCATGACAAACCACATCAGCGAGGATAGGTGGCAACTTATGTCAGCAAGGACATGTGGCACGAGCATATAAGGACAAGTGTCAAATTGATTCGACTTTTTAGGCCACTGGAAATCATAATTCTAAGTGACATGTGGCAACCACTCGACGCTTGACACGTCATTGAGTGATGCAAGAATGAAGTCACTTCATGAGTTCTTGTTTCGAGAGTTTCACCTTCAACACTTCCCCAAAGTCCTAAAGGCTCAAGTATCGGGGTAGAGGAGATCCGTTCGATCACCGGGGATGGTGGATCGTTGATCTGGCTCCATTTCAGAGTTTCAGATACCGGGAGTTGGAGGAGTCAAAGACACTCACGGCAAGAATGCTCAAATGCGAAATTGTGAAGCACCTTTTGGCGCAGCTTGTGGTCACCTTCCGTGGTCACGTGAGGGGAAAGAGCTAATGGAGCTAAGCTCCTTTTCGGCAATCACAACATGAAGAGTCAAGACTATTCACCATAGGATTCCCAAAGTCGTGAATTGTGAAGTGCTCGTTTGGTTAGCGAGTGGTCACAGCATGTGGTTAGATGGTCACGAGAAGGGAAGGAGCCAGTCCAACTAAGCTCCTTTTTGTATTTTCGAGAATCACAACTTGGAGTGTCGAGACCCTTTGACACAGGATTGTTGAAATGCAAAATGAAAAATGCATTTTGATTAGACCTGTGGTCACAGCCAGTAGGCATATCTAATAAGTGCGAGACACAACACTTGTAATTCAACGGTGCAGGTTAATAAGGAATATGATCAAAGGGTTATTGTTTTTCTTCAAAAGTTAATTGATCAGTTACGATTCAGTTAGCTGAACTAAATCACGATTCTTGAACAGTTGGTGATTTAGTTGCTGAGGTGTTTTTGCCAAGGTAGATTCGAGCTGTAACTATAGAGGTTTGTGTGTATAAAATAGACATGAAGTGAATGGGAATCCAGGTTGTTCTGAGTGAAAAATATGTTGAATTGGGAAAAAGGAAAAACCATAGTATACATAGAGTGAGATCAAACTCAGAAATGAAAAACAGAAGTTGAACAGAACAAAAAAAAGGGGGGGGGCGATGAAGAGAACAGAATGTGCAGATGTCAAAGAAAATCAGAAGAACAAAGAAATACTAGATAGAGAGAGACAGCAAGTCAAGTCAAGTATGAACAGAGCAGAAGAATAGTGAAGTGGAGAAGATTTGAAGAATAGAGAAGAAGTGGTAAGAATTGATATATCTGTGTTGTTGCTTATTCAATCATATATTTATAATCAGGGAGGTAGGGTGGTGCTAGGGAGGACTGTAGTCCTCTATTATTCAAGTTCATGCTTGAATATTGGAAGTTGAAGCTTCCACCTAGTTGTGGCTAGAAAACAGGGTGGCAGGGTGGTGCTCGGGAAAACACAGAGTTTTTTGTATGCAAGTTGGTGCTTGTATAAATCCAGTTGGTTCTGGAACATTTAGGGAGTTGATGCTTCCTATAGTGGGTGCTAGAGAAATCAGAGAGTTGGTGCTCTCAAACAAGTTGGAGCTTTTAAAGCAGAGGTAGTAGCCTCACATTGAGTTGGTGCTCAATTATTGTTAAGCCCTAATATTGGCTCATTACCCCTTAATTGGGGCATATTAGATTAGTAATTTTATTTATTGGGGCATATTAGATTAGTAATGTTATTTTATTTATGTCGACTTTAGGCCATTATTTGTAACTATACCTCCTAGTCTCCTATATATACCAAGGAGACATTTTCATTTTGAATCATCTTGTACTTGAACATTTTAAGTGGGGTAAAAGGAGGTTTCCCCCTCGAAGAGGCTTATTATCTAAAATTATCTCTTTTTCAAGGCATTGAGTACTTTTCCTGAGCTTTTTCTATGCTATATTGATGTTTGGTTCTTAACATATGGTATCAGAGCTCAAGGTCTTGGGGTTTCGCTGCTACATTGGAGACACCGTGGAATTTTCGCTATAAATTGTTTTCTACAACATTTCAAAACGAATGGCTTGGAGGATATTTATTAGACAGGTCAAGGTACGTTGAGTTCAAAATGCAGCTCCTGAGGCCTTATACTTTCGGAGATACATCCTGTAGAAGATAGGGTTCTGGAATCATCCTGAAATGAGTCATTGCTGAATTTTCGCTATAAATTTTTTTATGTAACGTTTGAGACCATGAAATTAGGAGGCCATTTATAGAAATTAGTAGTGTATCTGTGGTAAAATGTTCAACTTCTGGGTCATCTTAAATTTTTAGATACACCCTGTGTAAGATAGGGTATCTGACTAGTCCTATTGACTAGTCTCAAGAAGGTGTTCCAGGTAAAACAATCATAACTTCTTCCTAGAGTATTCAAATTGCATGGGACTGGTTGCATTGGATCATGGACAGTCTGTAGTATTTTGGGTGTGATTTTTAGAATTTATATCAATTATTTTATCCGGGGCACACTATACAAGTAA
This sequence comes from Picea engelmannii, assembly GCA_009831015.1. Taxonomy (NCBI): domain Eukaryota; kingdom Viridiplantae; phylum Streptophyta; class Pinopsida; order Pinales; family Pinaceae; genus Picea; species Picea engelmannii. The sequence continues at coordinate 276,195 of ML794071.1, forward strand.
GATCTCCTCGAAAGGACAAACATCAGCAAGTTGTGGGGAAGTTACCATAAATTCCACTTGGCACATCCAATTTTGATCAGACCTGTGGCATTGCAGAGAAGAAATATTAGAGAAATACATAAGGGAAAGTTTCATACCGAGAAGGGCCATAAATTGGGAGATACAATAGAAGAAATATTGTCTAGCAGAACCACATCAAAAACAAGGTTCAAAAGTGATACTTGGCCAACATGCCACCCAAAAAGGGAACTTCTACACCAAATAAGCCTCCAGAAAATCCTACTTGGACTCTTGATGAAGGTGAAGAAATGCGTAGGGACATAAATGAACTACAAAAT
>ML794071.1:280560-291460 GCA_009831015.1 Picea engelmannii
GAATTCACCAACTGAGGAATAGATCCATTTCAGAGTATCTCATTAAATGGAGGAAACTACCGACTGAAGATTCCACTTGGGAAGATGAGTCTTTTATACAGAAGCATCCAGAGTTACTCAAGCGTTGCAGACAACACTTGTCTGAAGGGGAGGGGCATGTTAAGCCCTAATATTGGCTCATTACCCCTTAATTGGGGCATATTAGATTAGTAATGTTATTTATTGGGGCATATTAGATTAGTAATGTTATTTTATTTATGTCGGCTTTAGGCCATTAGTTGTAATTATACCTCCTAGTCTCCTATATATACCAAGGAGACATTTTCATTTTGAATCATCTTGTACTTGAACATTTTAAGTGGGGTAAAAGGAGGTTGCCCCCTTGAAGAGGCTTATTATCTGAAATTATCTCTTTTTCAAGGCGTTGAGTACTTTTCCTGAGGTTTTTCTATGCTATATTGATGTTTGGTTCTTAAAAAAGGTAAAACAGAGGTAGTAGCCTCACATTGAGTTGGTGCTCAATTATATATGTTGTACAAAACTTAAAAATCTGCCTATCATTTCGAAGAAGAAGAGGTTTTCTCCCTTTATGGGTTTCCTCGTGAAAATCCGTCTCTCTCTATATCTTATGTGTGACTGATGCTCATTGTTTATGTTGTCCATATGTTGTATAATATTGATGATCACTTGGAGAAGATTAAAAATGGTTTAATAGACTTAATGTTGTTTAAGCACAGTAACAACCGATTCACCCCCCCCCTCAGTTGTCTTAGTAATTTCAACAAAGTCAACCTCTTTTCATCTCTTTGTAAAAACTATGATAAAACACTCGGGCATGGAGGATCTAGTCAAGGGTTGTTATGTTGTTGTAGTGTAGGTTTGATTGCAGCGGTATTGTGATCATTTTTATTCATCTTCCCTGTGATCGTTTTCCCTCTGACATTGAATGGCTCAGGCATGGAGAATCCATTCGAGTTGTTGTAGCTGCATGGTGATGTAGGTTTTATCATTGTGCTATTGTGACTATGTTGTTTGGACATATTTCAGTGTCTGAAGCTTGATCTTAAGAGTGATCATGAGTCTGAGTTTTTCTTCTCCAAGCTACTTGAAGTCCTAATTCCCATAACAGTCTTTTCCACCTTTCTTACTAAGTCATCCCTCTGCTCACACTTAAACTAAATTCACTAACTGAAGTTAGTTGTGTCCCTCACTTCCTTGTGTATTTATTGTCCAGTTCTATGTTGAACATCATTCATATATTGAGTTTTGTCCATTGATCTCCACTCATATAAAACCAACATCCACCAAAAACTCTGATAGGTACTGGGCTTATCCTCCCACAATCTGGGGGTGACTTTCAATGCTAACACAATGTATAACTTTGTTGTATACTGATTCACAAAGACCATTTATAAGTGCATTTGTGTATTTGGAATTATTTTTCCCGAGTTTTATTTCTCTTTCATTTTTCGGTAGAACTGCTGGTTCATTGTATCCATCTACAACAGATTGCCAAATTTCAAATACCTGTGGCTGTATATATGTTTTCATCCTTCTACTCCAAAATGTATACCTTTGTCCATCAAACTATGGTATTCCATTTTAATCATGTTTTTTCTCTCCATGATCTACCTTTGGTTAAATTGATTTCTGAAGGAACTTGCTCTAATACCAATTGTTGGATCAGTGAGAGGGGGGGTGAATTAGTAACAGGGAAATTCAATCCTTTTTAACCACAAAATGCAAGTGTTATATCAACGTAGCATTATCATCCAATAGTTGCAAAGTAAATAAACAAAGAACAAATGAACAATCATACACATACATAGTACACCAATATTTTTATGTGGAAACCCAAAGCGGGACAAAAACCCATAATGCTTTTTCTTATATGTCTTTAAGAATTACATTCATTGGAAGCACCAACTTACTTTGTTTTTCAGCTGCAACTGGAAGGAGGCTACAAACCCCTAGTTTCTCAGGCTATAGCCTAAGGGAAGTTCCAACTCCCCAATTCTCTAGCTACAACTAAAAGGAGGCTACAACCCCCTATGTTCTCCAGCTATAGCCAGAAGGTGGCTACAACCACCTATCCTTGCCCCATCCATCTGCCATTAAATAAAAATGAAAAATGTAGAAAACCTATCACTGTCACTAAATCAATGACTGCCACTGTCAACCTGTCACTATCAACCTATACCAATAACCTGTAACAACTTGTACCAATCAACCTGCACCAAACAAGATGTACCAATAACCTGAACCAACATATACCAGGCATCAACCATGCATCAACCTTGACTCATCAATATGTACCAACATCATCAACTATACACCTCACATATGTGCCAACTCATCAACTATACACCTCATGTATGTGCCAACTCATCAACTACTTGTCTCAACCATGTCCCCAACATGTAGCTCAATCATATACCAAAGACATACACCAATATAACCATCAAAAGTTATCTAAAAATTCATCACTCTATCCATAAACCAAATACTATAAACCCTTACATCAAACTATGTGCCACAATCTTACTATTATGTAACCTCAAGCTAAACCAACAACTTTAGCAACACATCACAACCAAAAGACCAATACCCATATGCCAAATACCAACAACAAAATACCAACTGTATCCCTCAACAAATCTAATATATGCAACAATATTGAACATCCAATACCATCTCAAGAGCTAAACCCTAGCTCCCAAAACATACCTCAAACAAGATGTGCTATATCTCTCATAAATACACCCCAACCATGTTGTTGTCATGATTTTTCTGCCGCGATTTTTCTGCCTCACTTTTTTTGCCGCACTTTTTCTGCTGAGATTTTTCTATCGCACTTTTTTTGCCATGATTTTTCTCTTGCACTTTTTCTGCCATGATTTTTCTTTCCCACTTTTTCTTCCGCAGTTTTCCTACTGCACTTTTCTCTATCAATAATACCTTCCCAAATAACCTTTCACAAAATAGATATTCAATGATATTCAATAGGTTCAAGTGTGATTAAATGAGAGAGCCTTGCCTCTTATTTATACTTTGATGTAGCATCCCACTTTCCTTATTTTAGGGAGTTCTCCATTAACTTTATTATTTAAATAATTTCTTTTGCAAACATTTTGACTACTTTGACCTTTTCGGGCTTCTAGATGACTCATGAGGGTTCTCCAACTTCACATGGCCATAACTCTCTAACCGTGAGGAGTTATGTGACGTTTCACATACCACTGGAAATGACATGACATGTACTATCCATCTAGAATAGTATTGCCTGCTATGCATCAAACAAACTTAGGTCCATTACCCAAACCTTTGTGCTACCATAATTCACTACCAAACTTTCTTCAAGGGTTGGCATAAATGACAACCAACCCAATTAATCAACAATAGGAAATACATCAAACATCATACCTTGGAGGTGAAAGTACTCCCATTTTCTCCTTTCTCCTAGCTCCTCGTCAACTTCTCAATTTGACTAGGAAATCTAACTGTGGTTTCTATGAATAGGAGAAGCGCCTATGTGTTTCACTAGCATAACTCTACAAATGATTCTTCCTTTTTTTTTCTTAAGACTTTCCTTCTTTATATAGATCCTTAGAAGAGTCTTGGGAGGGATTCTAGATCTTATAGAACCTAATAGAGACTTGAATGATGTGAGTTTCGAGGCTCATTCAATAAAGATACAACTCATCGCTCACTTATATATTTGTAACTCCATGAATATATAAGTTACAGGGATTGTCTCCTCTTTCACTATAAACAACTAATGACTATTTTCATGTGACGTCTCCTATAGGTCCTGCGAAAACCCTAAAAGAGGTCCTAAATCTTGAGCAAGAAACGTGTTTTGACTTTAATCCTTTTTTGGATTCCCTTCTAGCCTTGTAGGGTGGAAATTAAGGCTATAACATATTCCCCCTAATGTGCGAGGTTAGGAAAGGAATGTATGGACGAAATAAATTACAATAAAATAGTGTCCATGTGATGCATCCTCAGGAGAGAGAAAAGTAGGTTTGAAGGTCAAAGAGTGTCTACAATCAAACAACAAGGATGGATGCATATACAAACCATCCCCTAGGTATACATACTCAGAATCTTAAGAGAATGGCCACCAAACAATACACTATGAATCCATGACATGAAATACCATGGCCATGAAATAATACACGGTGGACCCATGTCATGAATTAGATCATAGCCACAAGACAATACAATGTGGATCTATGTCATGAGTAAAATCATAGCCACCAAGAAATACAATATGGATCTATGCCAGAACATATATACATCAGGAAGACAACGGGCACTAACAAAAGTGCCCCTGAAGGCTTCAAAGTGCTCGTATATAAGCGATATACTCCATTGCAACTTGTGAGAGAATGATGTAAACGAAGGATATGGACCAAAACCCAAGGTATTCATCCCAAACCCCAATGGTACAAAAATACAACATGTAAATAAATATGTTGAATTTGAGCATGGTAGAAATTGTTTGATTATTTATCATTGATGTATATTGTTAACAGACATGAGGGGACCCACCGATAAGGAAGATGGACCCCAAGGTACCTATTAGAATCTAGCAAGTTTGAATACAGGATATGATGTTGAACACTCATAGGATCAATTGATCAAGAGTCAATGATGTAAACCCACTTCCGATCACAAGGATGCCTTCCACTAAGGATTGCAAGCTCCAAGGTACTAGTTGGTTTCTAGATCCCTTTCCTAGATAACGTGTTGAAGTCGATAGGAATAGATCTATTGAAGGATGGACTTAATGTATCGCCCATAAATCGACACGAACCATACACTAAGAGGTGATGTGAAGAGTGTATCACCAAGTAAACCTGACATAGGTATGGCTAATTAATAAATTCAACAAAATAGAAAAAGGTTGACTCGGGCTTTAACTTCCCTTGAACATATAGTACAATACAATGGTGACTTGGTAGAAAGACACAAGATCTTGATGAATATAGTGCAACAACACAAGAGACATTGAAGCACTCTCCATAATGAATGTAAGAGTAACGAGTTGAAGGAGTATCTGTGACTCATATTACTGGGATAGCTCCTAGGAAAGATAAAATCCAATTGTTTGATGAGGACTCAAACAAGTGCCATGTTCAAGGGTTATTTGACTGATGATGCCATTTTGAGAATAGACCAATGGTGAAAAATCCCCACTCTTTTTTTTTTTTTTAGTGTCTCCTTCATGGTTTAACGAGGATGAAAAAGTGATACAAGTGTGTTCGATAGTGTCTTTTTTTTTTATCCTTAGAGAGCCTAAAAGGAGGTACGGTACACTCTTCATGGTGTATTTTTTGTGTCTTTTAATGAGTCCAAAAAAGAGATAAACGTGTACTTGATAGGTTTCTTTTTTATGTCCTTTAACGATTCTGAAATAGAGATAAAAGTGTACTTGTTTGGAGAGAATGAGTGGCTTAACAATATGCTTCTATGTTCCAAGCACATGGAACCAACCTAAGAAAAATTAGTGAAAATGGTATTGGCAAGTGAGATCCACTCTTAGCAGTTGTTCTCTCTATGGGTAGATGGTTACAAAACATAAGACAAATAATGCAAGAGGTAGATGGTAAAAGGATATTGAAATAGTGGTAAGAAGGATTTAATAAAACAACAACACAATGACAGGATGAATGACACAAGAAACAAATACATAGGTGACTATTAAGAAACATAAAAATTTTAGGACCCCCCATGGGATATGGATAGAATATAGATGAAGAGAGGGAAATAAGTCTCAACATCAAGTCATGGTGAGACCATAGGAAGGTTCCCTAGCCTACGAGGAATCACATCATGGGAACCAAATGGAAATATAGGTTCTAGATAGGGTTCCCATGAAGGGTAGGCACTACCAGACAAGTTACAATGTGCAAAATGGAGTGGCTAATGTTACAACCCGACGGGATTGAACCTAAGGCATTGTAACAAAAAAAATGGGCGGTTAATAATGCAAATAGAGGATGTAGGGAAACATTATCACTGTATGTGAGATTTAAGATCATGCACCTCAAGTTCGGTGAAAATAAACATCTTTGTAAAAACAAATTATCGATAATCCTATCAACACATGTAAAATAGATTTCAAGGCCAAAATGCATAGTGAAATCTCAAAAAAGATTTATTTTATTTTATTTTTGGATATGATAAAATAAAAATCACTCACACCACACAACTATGTACAAGGAACTATGCATCATAACAGGTTACACAAAGTAGATCCCATTTCTAGGTTTAGGCCAAGGATCCTTTCTATAACCGATGAACTCATGGACAATTGTTGGCAACATATGACACACTATGTTGGGGCCATGCCACATAGGAATGAATTTTTGCATACACAGATACTCATCATGAGTAGTATCGCAAGCTATCATAGTTACTTGATGATTCTCATCAAGAAGTAAATGGGGTATGAAATGTGAATCCTCGATGGAAGGGGAAACAAAGAATTGGGTGGCAAGTTTCGAAAAAGATAACCGAGGATAAAAAGGATCAAGACTAGGAGGTCTACTAGATGCCGCAGTGAATGCCCTCTGTTTCAGGTCAAGAATAATCATGATAACTCTCATTGGTTCTAAATCATGACAATATGATTGATGTGTCACCTCATGGCTAGGCTCAAATATGGAATCTGTGACATCAAAGATGGCCTCTTCTAAAGGAAACTCAAAATATGGGAGGTCATGTGAACTTGGAGAGTTAACAACCTATACGAATGGAGTAGGTGTATCACATATGGAGTGTGATACACCAACAATAAATTGAAAACCTCTACTAGAGTGACTGGTATATTCCAACAAGAAATTGACATGATGCAAGTCAATACTTGTTTATCAATAACAATTCAGAAGATTTTTTTCCCCATCGTTTGCACATTGATTTGGAAGGAAACCTGATGGGAGAGCCTATGAGTAACCTGATTGGAATATAATGTCTCAAACTTGACTCTGAGTGATCAATCCCTCCTATAGAAGACGACAATTCTTTTCACTGCATTGAGTAGCTCTGGAGGACTTCGAGGGAAAACATGGCACAAGGTTCCTAGGGTAAGTCTTCCACAATAACTGTAGTTATGGGAATCCTATGTTTTTGGATTTTATTTCATTCTTTAAAAAATTCCCTTGAGGGAGTGAAGTAGTGCATCAAAATATGTCTTGTCAATCTAAATAGGGACACTAGGCTAGGAATAAGATGTTGGATCATGCAAAGAAGGAATAGGCTCAGAAGTATCGCAATTATTGGCTTACATCTTCAAATTGACCACATGGTCACACATGAAAACATAAGCATTCGAGGAAGACCCCTCATAGTGAGGGGTACCTGCCATTCCCCCTTGTGAAGGGGCATGATTTGTTGCTACCATATGTTGAGTTTTGGGGCAGGGAATATGAGTTAAAACAATAGGCTGTTGGGGGACCTTTTGTTGTGTTAAATAATGATGGATCTCATTCTTTCAAGGACGCTGATGAGTAAGGTGGTCCTCCCCAAAAATCATGTAGGGGAACTAAATCTTCTTTTTCTCTTTGGTTCCCCCCTCCTATGTGTTTTGGGTGGGCGCAGTTCCTGTTGAAATTTTTAACAGGTAGCGTATGCTTGTCATTGATGGCAAGTACAACAGTGAATATGGTAGGATCAGAGTGTGCATTGATGGAAAAACAGGAAAAACGTAAGCTCAGGAGGAATTAGCGCAGAGTTGAATGCAGTGCGTTTAACAGGTAGAAGGATAAAATTAAGGGCATCCATATTTCTCCATCTACAAGAGAAAGGAAGAAGGATAAAATCCCTTAGGGTTATGAGCGTGTGAGAAGCTCAGGAGAGACAACACTGAGTGTGCATGTGAAGACTCTGTAGAGGCGCAGAAGTCCAAGAATCCCTTGGGGATTTGGAAGTGAAAGCTCAGGAGGAACAACGTCGAGGAGAACGCGTGCAACAAAGCTCAATATACAGGAGTTCACAGATGAGAAGGAAGACAAAGGTCGAGGCCTTTCAGAACTTGTAATTCTCCCAAGGTTGGGAGGAAAGTGTGAAAAGCTCAGGAGGGAGCACAACCGCCGTCATATCGGCTGAAGAAGAAGATCTGGACCGTTGGTTTCTACATCCAGGAGGATCTTAGGAGAAGCCTACAGAAGGGAGAGATCGAGATTTGTTGGATCTCATTCAGAAATCCCGTCAGTCGTTAGATCAGACAAGAGTTGCACGAGGTTTACCATCGGGAAAAGCCAAGGTGAAATCCCGAAAGGAGGGTTGACTCATCGGGGTTTCACATATCGGGAATCTTGTGAGCCAATGCACTGTGGCATTGAAAATCTCGAAACATTGACGAGTGGTAAGACTGTGGTCATGGGGATAACGGTCATATGGGCCAGGATCCTAGCCAGGAGAGCTAGTGCGTAAAGAGCGCGTTGGGATTCGAGGGATCACGAATCTTGAGGACATACATGTTTCGACATTGGAAAGTCCGAAACCCCGATGAGGAGGTTTGGCTGTGGTCATATAGGGGGAGGTCACGTGGACCACGAGCTTAGCCGGAGGGCTAATTGAAGTTAGAGGCGTTAGATCTAAGTGCAGGTCTCGACCACAGTTGGATCGAGGAAAACCTGCACGATCTTTAAAAGTGCAAGGAGCAGAGGTCTCACAAATCCCGGAAGCAAGAGGACCGTCCATCTCAGGGGGTTATGTGGACCGTTGATTTGACTCCCTATCGGGGTTTCGAGGATCGAGTGTTGGAGATGTCAAAGAATATTGACATCAAGAATCCCAAAATCGCAATGTGTGAAATCCCGACGTAATCTGAGCCATCAAATCAAGATCACATCTGGACCGTCGATCCGACTCACGTCAGCAAACCACGTCGGCTAAGAACACGTGGCACAACCAGGTAATGACAAGTGTCAGACTGATTCAACATGCCAAGCACATGTGAGTCATGAATCAGGGTGACATGTGGCAGTTATTTAACACAGGTGATGTTAGCAGACTTACACCATGTCGGAGTTTCGAGGATCGCTTGTTGGAAATGTCAAAGAAACAATGCAACAGGAATCCAGACTTTGTGATATGCAAAATCGTGACTTAAATCGCAGTCGTTGAATCAAGATCAGATCTGGACCGTTGATTCCAGTCAATGGAGAGGCATCGGGGATCGAGAGTTGGACATGTCAAAGATTATTGACATCAGAAATCCCGATATCGCGATAGGTGAAATCGCGATGTAATGTGAACCGTCAGATCAAGTGTTGATCGGAGGGCTACTAATGCATGACATAGTGAAACTACCAGAAACCATTGATGGCATCTGCTAGAGAATTCGAAGAGACCCCTGTGTGATCGCCAGAGGAGATGAAGAGTCTCCAAGCTTCGTCCAAGTGAAGGAAGACTATTCTTAGAAGGGATTGACAGATGGATGAGCGTGGAAGCCTGAAACTTAAACAGAGAAGGTGAGCTCGACTGTCACAGAGAAGATGAAGAGTCTCAACTGCCAGAGAGGCTGAGGAATCTCAACATAAAATCTAGTGATGCTGAACGCGTGGGAAAATGGCCAGAGAAGCTGAAGAGTCATGATGATGATTAGACAGAGCACTCGAGAGGTGGAGGATAACGACGTGGATTCAGCATGCAGAGGCATTGCGAACATTGCATGCAAAAGGTGCACAAAAGCTATAAATACACAGTACAGAGAAGAGATGGGGTTGTTGTTGTTGTTGGTTTTTGCTGTGGTTGTTGGTGGTGAAAGTGATTCATGTGTGAAGAAGGAGGAGAGTGCAATAACTGAATAGCATAGAAGAGGAACTATGTAGTGATTGGACATAGTGCACAGAGGACAAAAAGCGGACGAACATACAGCGCAAGTGATGTGTGCAGAAAGGCAATGAGGCAGATAGAGAAATTAAATGCAGCAGAACAGTGATGAGTCTGGTAAGCCATTGTTGAACATCATATCACTGTAATAAGTTTCAGTAGCAAATATTTATATTTCAGGGTGGTTGGGAGGAGCTAGGGAGGACGGGTGTCCTCAAAGGTTCAAGTGGGTGCTTGAACACAGGGAGTTGATTCTTCCTTCTAGTTGGTGCTAGATAAACCAGGGAGTTGGTGCTTCCTTCTAGTTGGTGCTAGAGAAACCAGGTAGTTGGTGCTTCCTTCTAGTGGGTGCTAGAGAAAACAGAGAGTTGGTTCTCTCAGCAAGTTGCAACTTGCAAAACTGAGGTTGTCGCCTCATTATGAGTTGGTGCTCATATGTATGATATTGTAAAGAATGTAACTATTACTTATCATATAAAGAAAAAGAGGTTTTTACCCTGCATGGGTTTCCTCGGGAAATATCTGTCTCTGTGTTTCTCATATATGTGAATGATGCTGAAATTGCCATTGTTTATTTCCCTGCATTATTGTGATCATCATTCAGTATCTCCACAAAGAGTTTAAAAGAACCATAATTGTTTAAGCACGGTAACAACTGATTCACCCCCCTCTCAGTTTTCCAACAATTGGTATCAGATTCGGCCCCTTTTATCTAAGGGTAGATCCTAGAGCTTAAACATGTCAAGCCATGAAGGAAATTCAACCATTAAGGCCCCTCTATTCAATGTAACAAACTTTGCCTTCTGGAAAGTTAGAATGAGAACCTACATAATGGCTTTAGGTGCAGATGTCTGGGATGTGGTAGATACTGGTTATGTAAAGCTAGTTGTGCTAGCTAATAAGGATGACAAACGAGAATTTAGCTTCAATGCTAAGGCTATGAATGCTATCTTGAGTGGGCTTGCAGAAGCAGAATTCGTAAAAGTTATGCACCTAGAAACTGCCAAAGAAATGTGGGACAAACTCATTAACAGTTATGAGGGTAATGAGAAGGTAA
>ML794071.1:306045-316359 GCA_009831015.1 Picea engelmannii
TTATCATATAAAGAAAAAGAGGTTTTTACCTTGCATGGGTTTCCTCGGGAAATATCTGTCTCTGTGTTTCTCATATATGTGAATGATGTTGAAAGTGCCATTGTTTATTTCCCTGCATTATTGTGATCATCATTCAGTATCTCCACAAAGAGTTTAAAAGAACCATAATTGTTTAAGCACGGTAACAACTGATTCACCCCCCCTCTCAGTTGTCCAACAGTTCCTTACTCATTGTTGAAATTTTTCTTCTTATTCCACTTCTCCTTTACTCCAGGTTGTTTAGGATTATCCGGTTGCATGGACGACACCAAATTCACCTCAGAGGTATGAGTAGGGACTGTGGAAGTTTGATCACTAGAACTAGCAACATACGAGTGTGAAAAAATATCAATATGACCCGTCTGGTCAAGAGACTGGTGCATAGAGCCATGGGATACATAACTAACCACGCCGTCAACATGGGGTCCTAACTTTGTCTTCTTTAGATCCAATGATGACCTAGAATCATGGGGGATAATGTCATAAAGAGTACCCAACTAATATTAAATCAATTCTAAGTGTTGGGCATGCATAATGGCTTTCTCCTCAGTAACCACCCTAGCCATAACTACATCCTTGGCAATGGTTTGAAGGAGGGATTTGGTGAACCACTCCATCAAGAGCTTATCCTAGATCTAGGTCTTGATCATCTTACGCCTTCATCCCCACTCATGAATGTGATCAGAAATGTGAGTGGTGGTGTCTTGACATAATGATTTCAAGATCTTTGATCATATCTCATACCTAATGGGTAGTTGATAATGTGTAAGGAACATCATTTCCAAGTCATTGAAGCTTTAAAAGGAAGAACATTGTAACTCAATGCACCATTTCGTGAAACTTACGGTAAGGGATCTATGGAAAATATGAAACCTCACTTTGTCATCCATAAATAAATTGGATGAACACAACAAGTGGTATGTCTTAAGGTGTGTGGAGGGGTCTTCTCCTGGCTTTCTGTCAAATTTTAGAACGTCTCATAGTATATTTCTAGGTATGGCTGGCCATGACGGGTTGTGGGAAATAGGGTCACTTTTCGATCATGGTAAGTCAAGTAAATATAATGTCATGAGGAAGGAAAAAAACATATGAGAAAATGAAAACTGGGAGGGATATGAAATATCTATTGTCCCATATGAAACTTTCGGTCGCCCTACATTCATACTACTAGAAGGTTGTTGAGGTGTTCTGAAAGAGTGAGTTCCCAAAAGGATGGTGGCACTTCTTGGAGCATGACTGCTCCCTAGACTAGATGTGCCCCAAAGGGGATTTCCCCTAAGAATAGAGGTATACCCTCCAAGTTTTTTTTTCCCAAAGTTAGACCCAGGGAAGAACGCCCTAGAACCTGAGGTATTGATAAAGGGAAAGCTTCCCCAATTTGAAAATTTACCCCCAAGGGATGGGTGCCTAGAGAAATCTGTACTAACCCATGGGAAGTTAAATCCTCCTAACATAATACTACCCTTAGCTTGACTAGAGATAATCCTATAATTACTAGGAAAGTTCCACACAAAAGGTAGACTTTCACCTAATGATGTCGGGTCACTCATAGGAATGGTGGAGTTAGAAGGAGTTTCACCTCCCATGTTGAAACCAAGGCTTGGTCCCCCACCAAAAAAATATCCATAAATGGGTATCTAAATAGAAGGGATGGGCACTAGAATGCTAGGTATACTAACATATGTAAATGAAGACACAACTGGGGTCCCCTAGATCGAGGGACCTATAGAAAGAGGGATATATGTTGTTGGTCCAATGGTGCTAAGAGAAGGTAATGTGGGCATCATGGGGATGCCCCTATTATCACTTGTAGATGGGATTGAAGGCTCAACTATGATGGACGAAACACTCGATTATGATATGGTAGTAGGATTGGTAGACAAATAAAAAGGCTCACTAAAAATCTCCCTTACCTAGACAAGTAGAGGTTCTTTAGGATTAGTTAAAGAAGGGTTAAGTTTTGGTGGAGGAACTTCTTCCACCGCTTCCACTTCAACCAAACCAATCTCCTCGAACCAAATATAAGACCCTTAAAAATATTGATCACCTATTTTACACCACTTAAGAGGTGGTTGTTCCTTTGTTATTGGTGCTAGTGATAATAATTGACGAGACTAATGCAGTAATTCAACCACAGTGAAAATAATAGGTGTAAATTACATACAATTCAACCTAAGGCCGATCTAGACTCATAATCAAAGAGAATTCCACTATCAAATCTAGGATAATAGCAAGCAAACCAATGGCCTAAGGGTCCTTGCGAAAAACAACCCTTTAGGGGAGATGAAGTCCCCACAATATTGGCTATCAAAGGTATCAAGAGAAATTACGATGATCTACGTGAAACAAATCTGACCACTGGAAGCACACTTTATTAAGGTGGGCACCCTCTGGGGGAATTGAGATCATGAACCAACATATGCCCCAAGTAATATAGGAAGTTCCCACCTCATGCATTCACCTTGGTTGTCTACCTAGGAAAGGTCACTAAGGCTACCACCTCACAATCAATGACCATGTGAATAGTCACAGGTCCAACCACACATAACGACATGGTAACTATGCATGAAGCTTCGAAGGTGTTACCTCACAGAGAGGCATGGCGCCAACGAAAACCCTATATACGTAGTACTCGAAGTGATATGAAAAACACTGAAAAAAGAAGAGATGGGAAATATCCCTACTTTCCCTGATGATACCTCTTGCTTAACTTATGTGTTAGAGAATCTTACACTCTACAATCCTATTCCAATGCAATAATCCTATCTAATGTTGGTTCACTAAAAATCAAAAGTGTCTAGTAGATTTTATTTTATGCAATTATTTTTTTAAGGTTTTTATTTACATCAACGAGAAATGAATGCAACTTTAATGGTGTTTTTTACTCTTGACCCAACAAAGCAATGCAAATATGATAATACAATCGCTTACTTCAATGAATTCTAGCTACGAGAGGGAGAATATATATTTTCCTTTTGTAAGTTTTTAATAGTAATCCCACACACCAAACAACCACTCACACAATTCAGACCCAAAATTATTCTAAGAACTCAAGCCAAACAATTCAACAATGCAAAATCTTGTTCTAACTCTTCAAAAGTTCAAAATCATGCAATTATTTTTTTCCAAATGTAATGCAGAAATATTCTTGATCTAAGAAAGAACACATGATGTAGATGGAAAACCAACAAATCAGCAATCCAAGGGCTATAGGAAATTGGTAGTGATGCTAGTCAAGCCCACTCTAATGTCTCTACAAATATCTCACCCAAAACTCAACTAAGGAATGGATCTAGTAATGGGAACTAGCCACAAAAGGAAAAGCTAACCAAAAGACACCAACACAAGGAAATATCAAATCTATTCAGATCTATTGGGTTCGCTTCGCAACTTCACAGGATTACCAGGCAACAAATCTAATCAAGAACTCCACACAAGTCACACAAACTCACTCCAAACAGTAGTTGACGGTAAATTGTGTGACAACAAGACTCAAACATAGGTAGGAAGTGGTCAACAAAGATCAACCAGATGCTTCTATGATTAGACAAGGTATATATAATCTCAAAGTACTGTAAATCCTACAATTTCCCTACTTTATACAGATCGTCATGAGACACAAGAAGTAAAATCGGAGACTATCGTCGCATGAATCTTATACTACAACCTGTGATGACTGCAATTTTTTCTTTTTTGTTGAAAAGATGGATATGATTTAGACCTATCATATCTATCTCATATCTATACACTATAATATATCTAACCTCTAGAGGAGTACATGGAAGACAAATTAAATCACAAACCAAAAACAAAGGCTAATTTTACAAGGAATTCTAAATTAGAGACAAATCAAAGATTTGTCCCCGGTGGAGTCGAAAACTCTATTATTGGAGAAATATCACCAATGTGGTGTGTTATATATCCCTAGGATCTGCCTATTGATCCTAGATAGGAGGTGGCTATACTTCTTTGAGTTTCCTATATCTAAGTATATTTATTTCCTTTTAACCAAGAGGGGTGGTGACCATACCTTTTACCCGATGGTTTTCCTTCCGTATCTGACTAATGAAGCTCTTGAGATCAAGCTCCAGCTCCTACATTCTACTCCCTACACACAAAGTGAGAAACAACTACCAATCTACTTTCTCTTCTAATATCAGTAAATTCAAATCTATCAAATATATTTTGATCTATACCACATGAGATAAGATCCAAACATTTTCGTATCAAATGCAAACAATTTGGGGGAAAACCAATGATCTATTCATTAACATATAGGAAATACCTAAAACATCATACCTTGGATGTGAAATCATTCCCCTTTGATCCTTCCTCATAGATCCACCTCAACTTCTCAATCTAACTAGGAAATCTGATTGTGGTTGCTCTGAATATGGGAAACTCCTATGTATTCGACTAGCATAACTCTGGAAATGATTCTTCCTTCTTTTTTCTCAAGACTTGCCTTCTTTATATTATTCATTGGAAGTGGATTGGGAGAGCTTCTAGATCTTCTAGAACCCAATAGATAATCGAATGATGTGAGTTCCTAGGCTCATGTCATGAAGATACAACTCATCCTTCACCTATCTCTTCGTAAATCCATGAATCTATAATTTTATATGGATCATCGTGTGTTGCACTATAAATGACCATCAACTATAGTCACATGATTTCTCCTATAGGTCCTACGGCAACCCTCAAAAGAGTCCTAAATCTTGAGAAAGAAATGTGTTTTGAGTTTCATCTTATGCTGGATTCTCTTATGGCCTGGTAGGGTTGAAATTAAGGCTATAACAAACTTGAGTATGTTCCATCTAAATTAAAAAATACACTTACACATATCTTGTTTCAAAACCATGCAAATATATTAACTTTATTTTTTCAAATATAATATTTTATAATAATTTAGCAATATCATAAATTTGACATAATCCATGATGAACGTTTCAATGTAACATAACTGTAAAGGAACATATAAATTCCACATAAGTTGACTAATATAGCAATCCATCATACTTTTTAGAAACATCATAATGAAAGATAAGACTTGATGAAAGTCACATTGCAACATAACCCTTGATGAATGTCACAATGTGGCATAGCCCTTGATGAACGTTGGAATGTGACATAACCATTGATAAAAGTATAATTTGAAATTAGTAAAAAAATATGAATATCACAATGAAACAAAACCATTGGGAATGTCACAATTGAACATAACCCTTTCTCAAACATCTGAATGCAAAAAAACCATTTATGGATGTTGCAATGTGATGCAACAATTGAGGAATATAGAAATTTAACATAATTCAATAAACATGAACACTAGAATGTAACAAAATGATAGTCAACCATATACAACCTTGGTCAACCATAGTCAATCATAGCCAACCATGGTCAACCCAAGTCAGCGATGATTATGTTTATATATTCCTTTTGAAATTAAAAGCACATATAGATTTGACTATGCAGATTCCAAATATATAATTAAATAATAATAATAATAGTGTTTACTATTTTTAATATATTTTTGTCTTGACATATATCGGGATTCTAAAATACATACCTCTTTAATTTATTCTATAAATTTTTGTGAGATTAACCATTTTTAAAATAAGTTATACGCCACACTAGAAGAGATTGAAATACACAATAAGAAAACAATTATAAATTGTTTGATAATGTTAAGACCCTCATAGCCTGCACTAATGAAAGGCATTGTAATTTCAAGGACATAATGACTTTAATAATTTTTTAAAATATTAAATTAATATTGTAAATTTTTAAAAAGCATCCCCTACTCTATAACATTGGGTTCTCTACAATTGTGAAAACATTATTAAGGAAATTGCATCATTAAGGTACTCAACACTTGCACTAATGGAAACATATACATTATATTTTGCTTGAAAAATAACATACCACTGTTAAAAAAGTCAAATTTGTCATATTTAGTTGCAAAATCTATAAATAAAAATTATATATTCGGAAGCTAATTCAATTTCCTACATTTTGTCTTTTCATACTATATTAAAATTGCAAAAGTACCTTGAATATTCCCTCCAAGTTAATAGATTGTTATGTTTCCATGTTTTCATTGCCATATCGCATCATGAGAGACTATCATTAACTTGCACCTATCCTTCTCTTAATGTTTTTTCGAGCATAGAAATAAATTTCTAAAGAAATTGAGTTTATCCCTTACCTTTCTTAAGGTAATAGAATAATTTTCATCTCACTGAAGATTTATCATCATCATTGTCGTCACAAACATTTTGAAAAATCAAAATGATTTAATTCTTGTTTTTATATTTTATCATTTAAAGGGTCACGTGCTAAATGATTTATGTTCAATTACATATATTTCTTTTAAATTTATAAAATTCAATTATCTAACATAGCATTTTGTCTAGTATCTTCTATAAATTAACTCAAATATACTATTAAAAAATTTCTTATTAAAAATTTGAATCAAAAAAAGATCCCTTTCAAATTTAAGATATTTTTTTTCAAAATTTAGGAAATGATCTTACACAAAATATTTATTCAAATTTAATGAATTGGTAAAAACTGAATCTCTTATTTATGTGTTACATCCATAACATATGCAATACCAATTAGCATTAACATTAACATCAACATCAACATCAACATCAAGGATTTCAAAATATGTTGAAGGTGCAAGAGTTATACCTTCATCTTAAACAAAAAAAAAATAAAGTATATTATACAAAATATATATTAATAAATACTTTAGTAGTATAAGAATCATGTTTTTTTATTAAATATATCATTTTCCACATCAATTTTATTAAAAACTATATCAATTTATTTAACTTTATTAATTTCTTAAACAACTATATTCTTTATAATATACATGTTTAGTAAATATAAAACATTATATATAAAAAAAATTTATTTAATAAAATAAAATAATTAATAAATATTAATATATATTTATTGACACTGTGCCCAGGAACAAACATTGGAATAGGTTAGAAGAACTAAAAGTTCCCTTCGGGATGAGAGTTGTCACTGTTAGATTGTATGAGAGTGTTATTTCCATGTTTAAGAGCATTGAGGTTTAGTTAGAAGAAATTAAATGCAATATAGGAGTCAAGCAAGGTTTTCCCCTATCCCCTACCCTTTTTGGCATTTACATTGACAAGTTTGAATATTTTTGGGAATTTGTAGGTTGTGTTGGACAAACTCTTTCTAGTATAGTAATCATCCTTCTTCTCTATGCCGATGATATTGTTCTTATGGCAAGGAATCCCTATGACCTTAGTAAACATCTTATAATCTTGAAGGATTTATGCTCTAGTATAGGTATGACTATAAACATTGACAAAATGGAGGTTATGCTCATTAAATCCAACAATCTCACTGCGATAATTTTGTATATAACATAAATATTGGAGGAAAGGGCCTTCGTACAAGTACATAGGAATTTATATTCATCACAAGCTCAATTGGAACTATAACATTGTGAAAAGGATAAATAGAGGGTGGGAAGCGTATTATGGGCTTGAAAATAATTGTAAATTAGCAAACCTTTCGCTATGGAATAATAAAAATCTCCTCTTTGATACTCTTTTCACTCATGTAATCTTATATGGATGTGAAGTTTGGGGATGAAGTATCCCTTTAGAATCCTAGAGAAAGATAGAGCAGATCCAAAATAATTTTATAACTTATAATCTCAAAATTAAGGGAAATAAACCCTATCATATCCTCCTCATCGAAGAAACCCTCTCCCCCATTGAAAGAAAAAATATGATTAGGTAATTAATCTAAAATAATGAGATAAACAACATGGATAACAAGAGGCTCCCCAAAATTGCTTCAGACTCTAGCCAAAATCACCAACGACTCAAGAAGGGATGGCATAATGATGCGAAGTCTTGGCTAAATCATTGGGGAATAAAATAAGAAGTTATTTTGCAGTATATCGATGATATTAAAAATATTGTACAAGATAAATTTAGGGATAATTTATGGTGCAATAAAGAATTAGAGAACACAAAAAAATTAAGATAATATAAGGAGGTGGTTAGCCCTAACCTTGAAGATCAAAAGTGTCTCCCTGTTTTAACTAGAATAAATAAGAGAATCAATAT
Source organism: Picea engelmannii (assembly GCA_009831015.1). Taxonomy (NCBI): domain Eukaryota; kingdom Viridiplantae; phylum Streptophyta; class Pinopsida; order Pinales; family Pinaceae; genus Picea; species Picea engelmannii. The sequence goes on from ML794071.1 coordinate 314,208, forward strand.
CTCTAAAATAAGAATTATTTTTCATGAGTTCTGAACTGAAACTGCACATTGAACAATCCCCAAAATACCATGGAAAGAAAGAATCAAATACCTTTGTGACACCAAGAGGGTTGAAGATGAAAATCAATTTCTCCTAGAATGCCATGTCTATACCCAAATTAAATCCCGACTTCCAAATATTTTTCATAATATCGACCTTCCTAACCTTCTAAGTCAACAAAACTTTAGTGATCTTGAAACACTCCTCTTAATGCTTTTCAAGCATCGAAATAAAATTTTAAAGAAATTCGAGAAATCAGTTTCTTTTCTTAATATATGATAGACCAATTTTGGTCTCAGTGGATGTTCACTATCATCATCATAGTCAAATAAAATATAAATATTATTTTTAAAATTAAAATGACTTAATTAACTTCAAAACGTTCAAAGTAATTTTAAAATAAATATTAGGTAGATGAAGATTTTTTTATTTCTAATTCATATTGATGTATGTCAACTTGCATGCTAAATGAGTCTATGTATCATCTCAAATTCTTAGTCAAATATGCATATTATGAAAGTTTTATTATAACATTTTTTTCTTCTTAATAATAATAATAGTAGTAATGAAAGAAAATTGATTTGGTGATGGAAGGGGAGGTTTTTGGTTCAAAGGTTTCGATATAAGGTTTCTAGAAAAATGGTTCTTTGGCCATAGGTCACAGGTTCGCAGGGGTTGGGGATCACTTCATACATGCCCTTTCCCCCCACTCTCTTCGTTTAGTAGGATTTCTTCCTTCATCAATCGTCTTCCTTCACCTATGACATCTGACAAGCTAGTTTTCCCTCTCATATCTCACCTCCTGTCATCCTACTACCCTTGGTCACGTGAATGGAAGATGACAAAGAAGAATCCCTAGACTATGGAAATTTCATGTATGTTTGTTGATCTTTTCACACATCGGAAGAATTTAGAGATCACATCATATCTTAAGTATCTGATGAATTGATGCTTCTTCCATTTTTCTCTAATGTTATGTTCCCATGATCTCTAGTGATCCCCTTCCCCTCAAATATCAACATGCCATCGTAAATGGCACATGGCCCTTTCCCTCCCTCATCCTTTTATCATCCCCTCTCTAGCTCCCTGTCTTAGATCTTTGTCCATAATAGGGATTTCAGTCCCAAAGAAAGACTCATAGATGAACAAGGTTCTCCAGCTAAAGTTGCATCTCAATCCAAAAAGAAACCCTGCTACATCAAGCAATGGCTTAGAAAATTCTAGATGGTCATAGGAAAAGACATTCAGGTATCATAGGTGGCTCATCAGGATGGTAGAACATTGGTTCGAAGGTTTACAAGTAAAATTTCGGGTGAAGAAGCCATAAGGAGATGGTTGGAGTTAAACTAGAAACCCATTTTGGGTTACACTCCCTATTTCCATACACTAGTTAGGTGTTAGTGTTGTTTCATCCTTCGCTCAGAAGAATATTTCCCTGTGGTACAGAGAAAGAGTTGGTCATGGGGCCCCTCTTTCCTTGTTCTCTGAAAATGGATGATAGGATTCAACGTGGAACATGAGCTTGTAAAAGCTATGTGATTATGTGCGATCCTCCCAAGATTGCCCCTAGGGTTTCAGACTAAAGTGTCAATGTTTCATAGAAACTTGCACATGAGATCTAGCTAACTAAAGTACAAACAAATCTTATCAAAAAAAGGAAGAGAGATAGAATATGGAAGAATGAGAAAATATATTCACACTACTCCAATGAGATGATCAATGATCGAATACAATGAATGAATGAGCGATACAAACTCATATAGGGCATAAAATTCCATAATTAAGAAAAGCGAACTAACAATCAGCCCTTCTTAGGAATGCATGCATGCATAATAGTGATGGTCTAAAAATAGAAAGACTAAAATAGAACTATCTCTAGTTAACTAATAGTGAACTAGTGAGTCAAAAATAGAAATATTTCCAACACCCCCCCTGAACATCACTATGGAGTAATAAAAAATGAGTCCTGACAACTAGGCCATATTAGGTACTCATGTACAATGAAACTAATGAAAACTGAATAAAAATGAGGAAAGAGGGAAAACATGTGGGAACAAAACTCCCCCTCAAAATACAATGCATCAAAATAAGAAAAGGCAGCTGCTAGGAAAA
>ML794071.1:328136-342405 GCA_009831015.1 Picea engelmannii
CTTGAGTCCCCTATGTGAGAGCTCTTATTACAAATAGCAAACTAGAAGGGAAATGGTGAAGAAATCCAAGCTTATTCCCTCAAGAGGTGAGGTGAATAGCTTAATGATATGATGCTAATATGCTCCAAGAAGGAAAGATGATCCTTGTAGGAGAATAGATGCAGCATAACAATACAATGAGATTCTTGAATTCATAGTGCACCCATGGCCTCTTTTTATAGCAAATATTTGAGGCATTATCCAACCGGTCTTTAGTGTGAACAAGGGGCCCTTTAGGGCACCGTTAGGTCTTTGTCCAGCCCCCCACTCAGATTCAGCTCGGATTTGAGGGTCAAATCGACTTGGGAGATGAACCAAAAGTGGGTGAGGGGTCGACAAGAACCATAAAGGTGTCGTTCTCAGGAGTGCACAACTTTTATCATACATAGTCGTGCCTCGAGCGCATGTGCGCTTTTTTGATGTTTCTGACCTACGCATGTGCACGCGCCTCGTATAGTTCTTCTGTGCATGTTAATTTTTAACCAATTGTATAGTTTGTGCCTTTTGGAAATTCATTTTTTAAGCTTTGGGTGAACTAATAGGTGTTTGGAGATGCTGGATTCCTGTAACAATTTGCGGATGAAATTTCAGTGATAACAGATGCCCCCTGAGGTATGAGGTTAGGAGCATATGTATAGATGAAATACATCAATGTTTCTTCTAATGAGAGCACCATTGTAATAAGTAATGCTAATAGGAAATGCAAGAGTGATCTTTTGGAGAGAGTGATCCAGGTGGATATTGGTGGCCACCCTCCTTTTCTGACTGACTCAAAAAAGTTTTCTAGCAATTTTGGCAATTTACTATTTTAAGCAGTTTTTAACTTCCAGGTCCATTTTGAGGGACTAAAGGAAGGATTTTTAGGATATATATTCTCAATAATATTCAAAGGAATTATTGATCCCCCAAAATGAATCTCCTCGATGATACCTTTCCAATGGGCTATCACATGCCTAAAACAAATATCGTATGCAAAAGTTACAACCCTGGGAAGTTGATGTACTAACTTACCCAAACAGAGCCCACGTGACTTTTGGCGCTTCATCTCCTAGGGTTTTGGCATTCTTGTTTTTTTTAAAAGGGCCTTCAGAGCCTCATTGTAATCATCTTCTTTTGAATGCGAGTAGCCATCACATCTCTTCTCAGAGAGAAGTTGCGACCATTCTAGCGAGTCTTGCACTCTGTATTTTTACAGTCTCTGTACATTTCTTTGATTAATAGAAACCGTGTATTACTGTATATATGTGTTTATGGTAGCATGTTTTATACATTTCTATTATATTATTGAATAGCTGTGATATCTCTGTGCATTTCTTTATTATATCTCTGCTCTCATTTCGTGTCGAAAATAATTCGGATCAGTGGTATTAGAGCAGGTTGTTCTTGATCATTTTTTTTCAGTGCATGTCCCTGATGAGATCCGAGTATAGAAATTTGGGTCTCAAGCTTGTCTCTAGTGAGGACAATCTCTCTTTCACACCCAAGAAACCCTTAATGGAGAAAGAAAAGAAAAACGACGAAGTAGACGATCCTATAAGTTTGTTGCTTGAGCAAGCTCTCACGCGATAGAGGGACGAAATGATGGAGAATTTTTCCCACATCCTTCAACGCCTCTCGATAGCATCAAGCGCATATTCATCAAGTGACCACTTTGGAGGCACCTCGCCTTTTAAGGTACAGGTCAATTTTTATATTCCTATATTTGAAGGTCAGATAGATGTGGATGCCCTTGATAAATGGCTAAATCTATTAGAAAGTTATTTCTCTATTCACAATTTTTCTGATAGATAAACGATCATCTTCGCACTCCTTAAGGCTCTCCCCCATGTCAAACATTGGTGTAAAAATTACTGGGAGCAGATTTCCACAGAGGAGTTTGGAATATATGGGGTCGAGCCCACTTGGGATTTTTTTGTGGATGCGGTAAAGGAACAATATTACCCTGTTGGAAACTATGAGGACCATTACATGAGATGGACCACACCGTGGAAAGAGAGGGGCCAAGCGGTTCCAGAGTTCACTAATACCTTCCATACCTTGCACACTAAACTGGGTATCAAAGACTCCGAACGAGATTTGGTTTTGAAATACCATGGGGCTCTACACATATACATCCAAACTGAAATGGATTTTTTGGACATCTCATCACTCGATGTTGCCTATCGATATGCTGTTAAAATTGAGCAGAAATTTGGGCACCATAACAAATGGGAGTTCGGGTCTGCAGATCCGCAACAACCAAAGTATGACAAAGACATCCCTAACAAACAGTCTCCCAAAAACGAGTCCAAGCCACAGGAAAAGAAGGGTCACGGGAAGACAAAGAAGGACACCAAAAAATGGTGTGATTTCCACAGAAGCCCCTGGCACAACACCGATGAGTGTCGCTCAAAAAAATCATTGGTGGCTGAGATCAAAGACAACGAGCCGAACCCTGATTTAGAATCTGATTCCAAAAATACTGGTAAAGGACAAATCATTGATGTAGACCCCACTACTATTGTCGCGACTGCAACAATTCAACCATAAGAACCAAGAAAACCTGAAGAGGGGGAGTGGCTTTTTCATTCACAAATGTGGGTGAAGGGGAGCCCGCTACATTTTATTGTTGATAGCAGAAGCCAGAAGAACCTCATCTCAACAGAGGTTGTCAAATAGTTGGGATTGTCGACAAAACCACACCCACAACCATACAACATTGGGTGGCTTCTCCAAGGACACGATCTTCGTGTTAGCCAGTAGTGTATATTGTCATATAGCATCCAACCATTCAAGGATGAGATATTATGTGATGTTGCCCCACTGGATGTCTATGATGTACTCTTGGGATAACCATATATGTGGAAGCACCATGTTGTTTATGAGTCTCAACCCCGTAGTGTCATTGTTTCTTTGGGGGGTCATCTCTACAGAATACTAGAGGTAGTTCCAACTACTATTCCACCTAAAAAGTGCTACAAGGTAGTATGTCATACTACAAAATTCAGCTTCTTCACAATTTGTTCAAAAGGGGAACAAAAGGACACTACAACCACTACAACCTTGCCCCCTTCACCTTCTATCCAATAGAAGAAGGTCGGAAAGGTTGCAAAAAAGTGCAAAGATTCCTTCTACACACTGTCCTCTCATGTAGCCTGACTTGTTGAAAAACCTCAACCTCAACAAATTCGTGACAGACTTCCACAAACTGAGCAGTGTGGCGTCTCCAGCAAGGCAAGCAGCTCACCAAGATGCAGATTCAGCAAACGCTTTTCCCTCACCCCCGGGAACTCAACGCAATGGATACCATTGCTTCCTAAGGAGGGAGGATTGATCTAGGTGGATACCGGTGGCCACTCACCTTTTTCGACTGGCTCAAAACAAATTTCTGGCAATTTTGGCAATTTACTATTTTTAGCAGTTTTTAAATTTTGGGGCCATTTTGAGGGCCTAAATGAAGGTGAAAATACTCTGAAAAGAAGCAATGACACCTGTAATAAGTGTCGATGACTCATAGGCATTGATGGCCCAACAAATATCATAGGTCTTCGACTAGTGTAAAAAAACTGCAATAATCACAAAGTAAGATCCACAGGAACATGAGATTGTGTTGATGTCGAATGTTATGGGGGTCAACGACAACAGAGAGAAATGATGTTTCTCTCTGTGTCATTTGAGACTCCTCATTTTAAAGGTAATGGGAGTCAATATACTATCTCCCTTCTAGAAACTGTGCTAATGTCGACAGAAAAGGAGACACGACTCCAAGAAGCAAAGGGCTTCATGAAATCCACTAGATGAGATCAGGAACTAATGAGGTACATGAACAAAGTCAAGGTGTAGTGAGGCTCAAGAATGTCCTTGGTTGGGGATATATGTGAAGTATGAGTGGTAGCAACCGTGAAACTGAATCTAGCGTCAGGGGGACAACTAGACATGGGTTAAATTGTGCCAGAGGCGTGACAAAGTGGACAAACTCAGAGATCAAAGGTATATAAACTATGGGATACTCAGGGTTTATGTATTTGTCAACAAGAGTAGAAGTTAATGAATGCCCCAACCAAGGGTGATAGGGGTTGCGTTGCCGAAAAATAAGGTCGCTAAGGGAGACAACAAAAAGCTATGTAAATGCTGGAAATAAAGGCTTTGTACAATTACCAAATGAATAAATAATAATTTTGGATAAGTGTGCAGATACAGACATGAGTGCCCCAGTGGAAGATGGATTGGCCTGTGAGGGTGCAAGTTGTGTGGAGAACTAGTGGGGGGTGGGGGCCCCATACGTGAGTTTCTGTATGAAGTAAATGAATGGAAGGCAATATGTGGATGGCAAAATTGATTGTGGATGAAATGGAGGGTTAATGATACTATGGAGGTGTAGTCAAATTTGAACCATGAGGAGATATCTTGGGAGTCCATTGGGAAAGATAGAAAAATGAGGAGAAGGAGTATGTGGTTGATTCTGAAACATGCGTAAGACTATTGGGACTCCCATCCCTAGGGGGTGAAAGCAACATGAGTGTCAAAGTACCAAAAGGGAACTATGAATGGGACAACTCATGTAGGGGAGAGTTCTACCAGGTGACAATACTGAAAATGCAGTGGAGGTGAGAGTACTACAGATCCAGATGTGGGGATCCTATAGGAAAATGTCAGAGGGTGTGACTGGCAGATGCAATTGATATTCAGAGGGAATGATTACATGCCAGTGTCGATCATATACCTGAAGGGGTTGCACTGGTGGGTGATGACTAAGTACCTGCACACATGAAAACCGAATACCCGACGTGAACAATATCTAAAGATAAAGAACATATAACAGTTATTCGATAAGTTTGAACATGAGTATGCGTACCTAGGCGTGATGTGAGGAGAATTCTCCCCTGAGGCCGAGGATGGATGGTTCCCTAGGAAATGAACATTGGTGACTGTCACCATGTGATTATCTTCAAGAGGTGAAGATGTAGAGGGGATATCGCAACTATGGTGCGATGGAGTGCTTGACATAAGACAAATGTCCAGATACTGTGGGTTAAAAATTGTGGTCGGGCATAAGATTTTCTGGGGGAAATGAACCAAAGAATTGGGGGGATTTGGGGGAAAATCCTCATATAGGCTATCCATGAACCATGGAGGAGTGGGAAGTGCCTCAGGCTTAGGAGAGATAATATGAACAATATCTAGAGATGGAGTAGGGGGAATCACTGTCATCACCAAAAGTGGGGTGATTGGAGGATTTTGAATAAGGGCCATTTGATGATGCCTGTATTCAATGCTCATGGTACACTAGCAGGTGAAATGATCAAGTGAGTCACAGAGAGAGAAAGGACATCTCATCCATTCATTGAATGAGGTTGTGAAATAATGGATGTCAGTGACTCAAATACTTGATGACGTGGGTGGAGAGAGGTCTTACTGAAAGCTCTGGCATACTGTTGTTAGTGTCTATCGAAAATGAGGTAGCACAGGGCAATGATGAGTATAGTGGTCATACTCTGAATAGATAGCACATGCGAATTTGGTTCGCAACCCTTTACTGCCTATTGTAGGGGACGCAGTGGTAGTTCTAGGTGTGCTTGGTGAAGCGATGGGCGATGTGGTCTATCGAGGGAGTTGGATCAAATTGCGTAACTCGGGGAGAGAGGGACATCTATTTGTAGGGTGCCTTCTCTCTCGCATAGTGCACAAGGAGGTTTGAACTCAGGGAGGAAGTGGGGCAGTGGGATGTTTCTTCTTCCGCCTGCCCCCAGATATGGAGGTGGTGTTGGTAGGTGGGGGTGAAGGTGGTGTGGTTGGAGTTAGTATTGGAATATGCATCAGGATTCCCTCATATTTGGGAGGGAGGGATGGTTGAGGGACCATCGCGGGTGGGTGTAGATACCATACTGGAATGGAAAGCACCATGTTGGGAAGAGTAAGTGTGGCGACTACCTGAAAATATTTTACACCCAGTGGTGGGTAGAAGAAGGGGATTTGAGTGATGGCTTGGGGGATGGTCTCCCAAACCGTGATTTTCCCTTGGGGAAGGGTGAAATCAATGGTAAGAGGTGTCATAGGGTTATTAGATAATGTCTGAGGTAGGATTTCTTCCACTAGTGGGACATCAAGGGGTGGAGAAGACTCCATGGGAGGGATGGTATTGCCAGTTTCAGTTCCATCGAAAGATGCGACACACACTTGTGCTGAGGGATGTATGAGTGGTGGTGCTCCATTGTATGTCCCTAGCAAGGATGGGTCCTTGAAAATTTTGGGGCCCATATCTATGAGTGGGTAGGCATCATAATTAGTGTGGACAAGAGGTAGGATGTTATCGATGTTGGAGGAAGGGTTGGGATCGTAATGTGAAACTTGGTCAATGGTGATGATCTTCCCATTGTGGGGGAACATCATCTTTTGAAACACAGAAGAGGCCACAAATTTCATAGTGTACATGTAGCTACATCCAAACAAGATGTTGTAACCAAGTGAAGCATCGATAACCTCAATGTCAATAAGACTGGATTTTCCCCCGAGTTCAACGGGGAAATTTTGCAAGAGCCCTTCAAGAGAGGATGGTCGTCCATCATAAGCTCTCAAAGTGATTGTGGATGGTATTAGCTCAGGGGAGCCAAGTTTATGCCATACCGTTTTGGACATGATGCATGTGGATTCACCTTTATCGATGATACATTGATGAACTGTGATGTTCTGAATTTTGACTGGTATCTAGAAAGCTACCAGAGCGGGGAGACAGGGTTCCCCACAATCTAGATCAAATTGGATGAGTCTAGTATCAATAGGTTCGACTTCCCCCAAGGTGGAAAAAAATGATTTCCATTGAGTGGGACAGGTTTGGAGGACCTCGAAGACTGACATGGTTGTAGGATATTGCACCAAGTCATCGACCAAACTATAATTGTTTGTCTCTCTAGCCTGAGGGTTGTTGACATTCCGCCATAATGGGATGCAAGGAATATGAATGGGTGGTTCAGTGTTAGGGCGTGGAATCATCAAAGGTTGTTCGACTATAAATGGAGCTGCCTCTAAAGTGGTGGGAGTAGATTCAAGGGGTGTGTTGTATTGACGACTGTGCATTTGTAGAAGAATTTCTTCTTCGCTAGTGAGGAGGATAGTGCGATCTGCTGGATTCCCAGGGTTTTGATACTATCCCATTTGTGGTGGGGTAGGGTGCATTTCCCACTGGGTATTAATCACACCTTGATGTGGAATGGGGTTTTGCAATACCATCGGTGGTGGTTGTTGAAAAAACTGTTATGGGGCCTGTTGAGGGGCAAGTGGCGCTAGAGGATGTGGCACATCCATGGAATATTTCATCCATTTGAATTTAGAAATTTGGGGGCAATGGTGAGTATAATGGCCATTCTCACTGCAAAGAGAACAAGGGAAATTAGTCTGGAGGTTGTTGTTATTCCTCCCTTGGCATTTGTTGTTATTGCCTCCTTGGGCTTTCTAGTTCCCCTGATTCTGGTTGCCCTCAGTAGGTTGGTTTTGTTGGGGGTTGTTTCCCTTGGTCCCGGGTTATTATTGTTTTGTTTTTTCCTTTATTTTTGGCATTATTCGACTGATGGGATGGATTTTATGTATTCAGTTGTTCTAAATTTTGAAATTGTTGAATGGGAGAGGGATGAACAAAGTTAACCCCAGCATGTGGTTGTCATTGTGGAGGAGAAGTGGGTTGTGGAAGACCAGGAAATGGGAAATACTGATTATTTTGTGGCAATGATCCGTAGGGTACATAGGAAGGTGTAGCTCTTTCACTAGTGCTTAGGGTGTGAGATGAGGTAGAGGGGTTACCAGAAATCGATTGAACAGTTGGGCACATCATGGGTGTCAGCAAGGGTCCACTTATGGGTGGAGGAAGGGAAACATGGTATGGTTGTTGATAAGGGGGAGGAGGATAATAAGGAGGTCCTCCATATATCAGTGGATATTGAGGTGTACCATACATAGGTGGTTGTTGGGGTTATGGATTGTGGTGTGTTGTGTTACCGATCAATCCATGCGCTAAGTGAGACATCCCAGGTTTGTTCTGGCCGAATGGTACGGGTCTTGGGGGTCAGGTAGTACTATGTATATGTATCATGATTGTTCATAAATGAGGTCGTATTGTTGAGCCTTGCTGATGGATTATGCTTCAGTTTGGCTAAAGGTGGAGGCCACATATTTGGCAAGGAGAGAGATGAGTGATCTGAGAAACCAATAAAGGCATTGTTCTTTGGTGGTTTCTTCTTTGCATAGACTAGGTCGTCGACTCCATTCGTGAATGTGGTCAGCAATATGTGTGGATGAGGATTTTTTAAACTCAGAGAGAAATTCTAGACCATTGTTGTGGAGAATTGGTAGTTGAAAGAAGGTCAAAAATGTTTTGGCCAATGATTCAAAAGTCACATGGGACCTTGATTTTTCATCTACATACCACTTGGTTGATGGGCTTGTGAGTGTGCACTGAAATAACCTTAATCGGATGGAGTCATCCATGATGTTGTTTTAAGAGAACCATAGGTGGAAGGTCATGATATGGTTGGTAGGATCTTCTCCTACCTTTCATTCAAACTTGGGAATGTCTGAAGGTAGTTTGGTAGGCATTGTAGGCCATGTGGGGTCATGCAATATAGGATCATTGGTGATCTTACTCAGATCTGGTATGTTGAGGGAGGCTAAATATGGCATCTTGAGTGGTGGTGGAGGATTGTTTCCAGTCATGGCGTGAGTGGTTTGTGAACCTGACCCTTGAGGGGGGTTGGGTGGGGTTGTAATTCCTTCTTGAGAAGAAGTCTACCCCCTACTTCCTTATAAAGGAGAGTTAGTGGATGGATGACCTTGGGAAGTGGACCCAAGTACAATGGAACCAATCAAAGATGACCCCAATATAGTAGCACTCACCGGGCTGTGAGAGGGTTGAGTCAATGAGTTGGCAAGACTAGGAATTCTTGCTAAAAGAGGAGGGAGGTTTTGCAAGTTTCTGGAACATTGGGGATTTTGTGGGACCCCTATGATGTTCAACTAGCAAAGTGAATGCGTTCTAATGGTGATAAAAGCAATAAAATGAACAAGAGTCTTTGTATAATTTTGGACCTTCACAATATATCTCACAATTGCACGTACTCACAAGAACATGTTGATACTGAGAGGGGGGTGAATCAGTATCAAGTACAATTTAAAAAACTTTTTCAACTGATACTTAAACCATTCAATTATATCCAATGAGTAATGAACAATAGTATAAGAGTTACACCAATACACCACAATACACCATGCACAATATATGAGAAATAATCAATAGTTTTTGTTCAAGGGAAGTAATGACTTCCAAGGTAGCTACAGCTTCCAAATGTAGAGGGAGGGATAAACCTCCAAGAGGAAGATACAATCCTCCAATATCAAGAGAGATTTGAAATCTCCATCCTTGCCCCTTCCTTCCACCCAAGAATATATGACAGATAATAAAACTTTACATTAAATCATCACCATCAACCAATCATCACATAGAACCTGATAATGCTTCCTGAGACTTCTTCAATTTATACAATTTTTCATTTCTTGGAGTAATCAGATCCTGTAGATAATATTACTCAATGTATTCTATGAAACTCCTCCAATTTTCACTCCTTGAATCCTCCCCACAATGAGGTTATAGAAAGAATGGTAGACTTTATTCAATTCTGGTCTATTCAGAAGACCCAACTTGTACAACATGACCTGCACTCAATATTTAACATCAGATTCTAAACCTTGTACACAAGAAACTAAAGTCTGTACTCTTTCCAATAGAAGTGGTCCCACTTCATTTGGATTCTGTATGAAGAGTTTATGACTTTTTTACCCGGAACACCTGTTTATTGACTAGCTTCGGGACTGGTCACAAACCCTATCTTCCACAGAGTGTATTTCCATAATTACCGTGAATCAAGAGCTGAAGTTTTTACTAGAGGTACCTTGATATGTCTTCTTAATACCATATCCATTTCACCATCTTAATTGTTCTAGAAAAAAAGTTATAGCAAAAATGGTAAGTTGACCTGAAAATAACATACCTTAGAACACATCACCAAAAGACTTCATCCTCCCTTGAAATCTGGCCTTCTTTTACTTCTTTCCTATGAAATTTGACTTTTATCAAATGACTGTATAATGATGTTTATTTATACCATTTATGTCACTTCCTTTTAACATTAGGGCCGACCCGACACTTTCTTATTTTGTAATTCTTTTCTTTAATTATCTTCAGGGCCTACATGTACTTCCTTCTTGAATTCCCTTTGTCATCTTCAAAAATTCATTTCTCCTTAACCATGAGGAACCATGTGACATGCCACATACCACCAGAAACAACATGATGTATAATATCCATTCATGGGTGTTGTATATGCATGTGCATTGTCCTTCATGTCCAAATACCTTTATCAATCTTGCAGTCCAAAACCGATGACTAGGGTTGACATCAATGACAATAACCAATCTTCCAACAGAACATCATACATAAATCAATTTAAAAGAAGCATATATGTGGGTAGGTGGATTTTTTCCGCATGGGATAACAAATAAAACAAATTCTCATGTCCTAAAAATACGTAACATCCTTCCTCTCAAAATATCACTGGACCTTCCAATAGCACTCAACAGTGCGGTCTGAAGCCACCGGAAGAGGAACTAGTGAAGGATGAAACAATCAGTTATAATGAGGGGTAGAGGGTGCATACCCTAAAAGAGATGGAGATATTTCCCAATAGCCACAAAAAATCTGATCAAGGTGCAATTGCAACCCACAATTGCCACCTGGGTAGATATCCTAAAAGTTGGCCACTAGGTACCTCGGTCAAAGTGTGACATTAAGATTTTTGGACTCAGAAATGGGTCACGGGATGGATACCTTCCAAGAGGTAGGTGCCTCAAGGGGGGACGCACAGAACAACCATACCTCGGCCTTCAACCCTTCATGGGTATCTCCCTACCTTATGGTGTAGGCACACTTGACTTGGATGATTTTAAAGTTCCCTATTTGTCAACTTCTTATGTTTGAAGATGCGAGAACCAGATAATGGGGAGTTATTTGGATACCTATCCCCAAGATCCTACCTAGACTAAAAAAATTATTTTGGCACCTCTTGTGGAGGAAAAATTAGTGAGTTTTTAGAAAATATTTATATGTGGTTGTTTGAGAGATTAGGGGTGTGAACCAATATCATTTGAGTTAAGTGGGAGTGGATAATTCCTTCAATAAATAGTGGGACGTTTCGGAATCCCTTTGGAGGAAACTTGCTTCAACCTCCACAATTCGATATGAAATTATGTGAGTGAGTAGTGACTTTGTGTGTGATAAAGTGATAAAATGTTCCAAATGTTTAATAAGTTAGGTGTCAGCTTGCAGCATGTGGACTTCGTGTGGTCCTTTACAAGTCTGGATTACCTATCTTACTAGATGACATTGGTACAACCTTGCAGATTTTTTAAAGTCCCTAAAGAACTAGCATGTGGACATATGGGTCCTTACTAATCCTTTAAACTCCCTAATGTGATTTAATATAAGAAAGATTCAAAAATATTGCAAGCATGTGGGCATGTATGGGCCCATTACAATAATCTTTAAACTCCCCTAGTGATGTAAACTAAGAAAGATGTATGGGCATGTATGGGCCCTTACAAATTTAAGATGTTCAAAAAGAGACTATGTTGAAGCCCTAGGGGGGCTTTGTCCTCTCCTAAATATTTTGTTTTTAAGGGAGATGAAATCTTCCCTCAATCATTTTTATGATTCTCAAGATCACTCTACGGTGTGAGAGAAGAGAATACTCAATGATTGAAGTTTGATTTTTGGTCCCAATGCAAGTGTTTATATATGTGATGGTGAATGATTCCAACTTAACTTTTACAATCAAAACAAGCCATCCATGTGGAAAAATGAAAGAAAAATAGGAGAAATATGGTTCTTTTTAACCCCCTAACTTCCTATGTTTTTACTAACCCTTCATGTGGAGAGGGAATATAAGTGTGGTGCATTTACAAGTTGCATAGAATCAATATTTAGAAGGCTAGGGGCCTTCAAAACATCACAAAAAACTCTCACAATGTTGGATTTATGGACAAATGCGCGGGATATAGTTTAGATAGAGGCGCATATGGTGCCAATGCACAGAGAAACAAGAACTTGTTGGCACACCGTGCATAGAATGAGTTGGAAAACACATTTTTGTTGGTGCACGTGCTCGGAAGACGCGCCTGTGTGCTGGAAAAACCATGCACATTCTGATATGCGTCTGGGAAGAAAATTTTAAACAAAATTCTCCTCTTCCAGCTCCAAATTTAGCTCTTTGTAGGTAGGACTGGGCTGATTATGATCCCTACAAGGTAAATAGATCAAAAAGAAGTGTTCAAACAACCCAAATAGGGAAGAAATTGATACCTTATCCCTAGTATGGTCACCAATCTGTTGTATCATTTTCGCCACTTGGATGAGAAAAAGAGGGGCACCTACAAGTCTAGTTGGGTCAGCTAAACATGAAAGAAGTTAGTGCAAGAGTTAGACACATCAAGCACAATAAATAAATAAATAAATAAGCTAATAACAACTAAAGAAACAAAACTACAATGTATAAGGAAATTAGAACCAAAATTAATCAAACAATTGACCAATATTCATGCCACCAATGGAGAGATTATATTAGTCGGAAAACACCAAAGAAAAAGGGGGAATTATGGATCCTCTCTTCTTCCAAGGGAGGGCTCTTGAGTTCTATATGTGAGAGCTCTTCTTACAAATAGAAAACTAGAAGGGAAATGGTGAAGAAATACAAGCTTATTCCCTCAAGAAGTGAGGTGAATAGCTTAATGAGATGATGCTAATATGCTCCATGAAGGAAAGAGGATCCTTGTAGGAGAATAAAGGCAGCATAACAATACATTGAGATTATTGAATTCATAGTGCACCCATGGCCTCTTTTTATAGCAAATCGTTGAGGCATTATCCAACCGGTCTTTAGTGTGAACAAGGGGCCCTTTAGGGAACCCTTAGGTCTTTGACCAGGCCCCCACTTAGATTTAGCTCAGATCTGAGGGTCAAATCGATATGGGATATGAACCAGAAGTGGGTGAGGGGCCAACAAGAACCATAAATGCGTCGTTCTCAGGAGTGCACAACTTTTATCGTCCACAGTTATGCCTCGAGCGCATGTGCGCTTTTCTGACGTTTCTGACCTGAGCATGTGCACGCGCTTCCTGTAGTTATTCTGCGCATGTTAATTTTTTAACCAGTTGTATAGTTTGTGCCTTTTGGAAATGAATATTTGAATCTTTCGGTGAACTAATAGGCGTTTGGAGATGTTGGATTCTTGTAACCATTTGCGGATGAAATTTCAGTGATAACAAATGGGTAGCCTGAGAAACTATCGCACCCTGTGTGAAGGATACATTGGGAAACTTAGCAAGTTTTTCACCCTGGTGGTGGAGAAGGTGAGACACTTTCCAGAAACATGATTTTATTATGTTTTTGTGCGATTGTCACACCTTTCGATAGGGAGAGGATACAAACCTTTCAACTGTCACACTTTTTGATAGGGAGAGGTTGTGACACTGTCAGATACATGAATTATGCTCTCCAAAACTCCGATTTCCCTCTTCTTTGGATAGCCTAGTTTTTTCCAAGTAGCTTGACTCTAATACCATGTCAATGTTTCATAGAAACATGCACATGATACCTAGCTAAAGAAAGTACAAACAAACCTTATCAAGAAAAGGACAAGAGATTCAATATGGAAGAATGAGAAAATATGTTCATGCTACTCCAATGAGTTGATCAATGATCGAATACAATGAATGAATGAGAGATACACACTCATATAGGGAATAACATTCCATAATTAAGAAAATTGAACTAATAGTGAAAGAAATTTTGTCCCCTGGTTAAAAGTGGCCCAAAGGTATGGTGGAAAAAAGGGTTAAGAGGAGGTAGCATGGATGAGAATAAATATTGAAACGAGATTCAATATGAACCATGGGACTTTCCTCCATCGACAGAAGATGGATTGGACAGGCCCTCTCAAGTCTCGGAGTAGAATCGTATTCATGAAGGTATGGTTTCTCCCTCACTTTCCCCTATTTTTTCTCTGGATTTGGTTCTCTTTTTTCCTCCTTCCCCTCCTCTTCTCCCCTTCATTGAGGATCCTTCCCCCTCCTCCCCTTCTCAAGGAACTTATTTTTACCCTAACCCCCCTATGGTCCAACCCCTCTTTTTCCCCTCTTCTTCCCCCCTCCTCCC
>ML794071.1:342726-353523 GCA_009831015.1 Picea engelmannii
CCTTGGTTCACAGTGATAGGAAGTAGAAATATTTCAAGGTCAAAGCGTGTCCTCTCCCAAAGAAAATTTGCAGCCTTTACCCCAAGGGTAATCATAAGGAAATCTCTCCATATTATGAAGGCTTAGCCCCTAAATCTCCCCTCTCTAATATAGCAGGGAATAAATTCCACCTCCTTAAGGCGCAAGAAAACGATATGATGGAAACTTGAGAAGGAAAGCAAGCCTCCATTGCAAGGGCCCTTAAGGCGGGGAGCCGGGGAAAATTTTAGGGGCTAAATTTTTCCAATGGGATAATTTTCCATGGTTTTTCCCAACAAAATATTCATCGGTTTCCATTTTTTCTAAAAATGGTTCACCCAAATCCCATAGAATAAAATTATTTTACCACAAAAATAGCCAAAATTTTATATAAACTATATAAAATCCTTAGAAATTTCAATATTTTACGAAAATATCACCAAACATTTTACATTTTTCCTATTAAGGACTAGTAATATTAGCCCAAGTTTCTACATTTTAATAAAAAATTCCATCCTTACACTAGTAAATTTTGATCATTTTGCGATGGTAATTTCGACGTTTGTGCAACATTATTTCGTGGAGATGGTGACGAATATTGGACCCCCCAAATATCATATAACGTGTCGTGGAAATTGTGACAAAATAAGGATATTGTTGCCATAGCGATGAACTAAGGATGTCGTAATGTTGTTGTCATGAGTGAGATGAAATTCTCAGGTCATCGCCTGAGAGGCGACTTAAATTTCTCATCACAAGTGAGATGACCTCTTTAGGTCATCGCATGTGAGACGACCGAAAGAGTTCGTTGCATGAGAGATGACCTAAAAAGGTCATCGCACGAGAGATGACCTAAAGAGGTCGTCCCATGATAGACGACCTAAAGAGGCCATCGCACAAGAGATGACCTTAAGTCGTCGCCTGAGAGACGAACTATCCATCAAATCCTTGTGACAAAGTATTAATACCATCGAAAAAATATCAATACCATCGACAATAAAAGTCGTTTCAAGAGCGACGAGCTCTCAATATTTAAAAACAAAGAAACGATTAAGATTAACAAAATGTCTAATGCATACAAGGAAAAATTGCCTAAATAATTTGACAATTATTAATATTCAATATGAAGGATATCTAATATTACAAAGAGACATAATATTATGCACTAGGGAAGACGTGAAATATGATCAATGCAACCATATGCCCAAGAAGAAGAAAAAATAGATTAAGGAAGGGATAGGTGAGAAGGTTGTCAAGACACATGGTACGCCATATAAACCATATTTAATAAAATGGAAGGACAAAATTATAGAGTAAAACAATTGAATTTTTTAAGATAAGTATCAAAACCTTCACGAATGGAAGTTAGAGGTAGATGTAGAGAAATGCACACAATTTGAACAAGGACACATAAGTTTCTATTGGTAAGGGGAATTTGATGCAAGAGCATTGTTGATAGGAGAAGAGGCATTTGTGCATCTAGGCAGAAAAGGAAAGGATGTGCGAACATGTGTGAGAATTGACATATGTGTGCAAGGTAGAAATGAGCAAGATCCAAACAAGATATGTAGGGCGAAGTCAACAAAAATGAAGGTAGGGAAATGCATAACTAAGGATGGTGCACAATAAATAGGTTCAAGGGTAGGATGCATAGAACAATTTTTGGCACATGAAGATGTGCAATGTATTTGTAGGGATTCACGAGGAATACCAATAGTAATTTATAAAACCATCAAGAAGGAAGCCTTTAAAACCTACATATGGATGTGTTAGTTATATGTTAGTGGTGGAGACATCTATAAAGGTGCAGAACTTGAAGGATATTAGGTTGTATGGCATCATTAATGAGGAGACATGTTGTCATAGGGGCATACCCAGGGTTCAATGATTCAACAGTGCACCAAAACAAACATAGCTATCGACCCTTTTGGAAACACCTACAAAGAAGATGAAGTCTCACCCGAGGTAGAGGCAGGGGCGGTTGCAGGACTCAAGTGTCTACAACCTAGATGGGACACAGATCTATGATTACAACACTTAACATATCACTTAGCCAATGATATGCATTAAGTTATGATTCTTATCCACATCACAGATTCACCCTTATTACATATCAACACAATAGTAATCAAGATTTAAGCACATATAATCATTTAACACATAGCATCAAAGAAGATCTATCACTTATTCATATATAAAGCACTAAGCATCAATGGATCTATATATCACACATCAAGAACAATGCACTAAGAAAATAGATACATAAACATCATGAACAACATGGCACAAAGAAAAACAACATAGGATATACATGGTTCACTCTAGTGTGGGGCTACATCCACCAACTTCTTCTTCTTCCTTATTAGTCTCCTTCAATCTTCTTACAGGCACTAATCCACAAAGCCAACTCCACAAAGGACAGGAGATCTGTGTGCACCTCGCTAGATCCACCTTCCCCGAATTAGGTCACAGCACAATTCCTTACACAGTCTATCCACAAAGACTCTTACAATACTCTTGCACTTAGCTCTGCAAGTCTTAGCACATTCCCTTGCACTAAGCCAATTACAATTCTTTGCACATATCTAATACTAGAACTTAGCCACAGGAGGCTTCTTACATCGCCTAGCTACTTATTTATACATTACAAAAGGCTTAAACATGGGTAAAACCATGGTCCCACATCCCATACATGTTACATAAACCTTAAAATCCCCAAAATCCCACAAAATGGGCGAGAACCCATGATCTCTGCTTTGGCTGGGTGATCCTTTTTCTACCAGCCTGTCGAAGTCCCAAAAATGGTCAAACATGATCAATGTTTCCTCAAAACTTGGTCAAGGGCTAGTAGGCCCCCAACACTCAGCTGTGACTCATCCCAAGTCACTCTGATCTGGGTAATACCGCATCGAAGGCCTTGATTTTAGCTCAAGCTGCCTCAACTTTCTACTTAGCCAGAGCTTCCTGCTTAATGAACTCCTGAATTACTTTCTCGGTGACAGGCCCTTCCAGGTGTTGTTCTACTATCTCGACCATCTGTTCCAACTATGAGCCTTGTCCCTCGATCTCTTCAAAAAGTGTGCAGGCTTCATCCTGCACTGGCTGGAGTATTTTTGTCACCTCCATAACTCTTCTCTGGATGGCAGTGACCTACTTTTGGACTATGCACTACTCCCGCGACCTCTTCATATTCTCCACTATAGTAAGCAACTTCATCTGTGCTTGCAGAATCGACGCCTATTGCTTCTCCTCCTAGAGCTGTGCCTCTAATGTCCTGAGCTTTGGGTCTTCTACAAGGCACTCATAGGTCTGCTCACTTCGATTACTTAGTTTCTAGCATTCTGAGGCCAATGCCCTAATTCTTTCGACTGCGCTCCTGGCAGTTTCTTCCCTCTGATTCTGCACTTCTTGCAGAGTGCTTGGTATTACTTGGATTTCTAGCTCTTTTACTCTTCTTAAAGCTATTGAATGGACTCAGTGAGCTTCCGTACTTGGCTCTCGACTGTCTCTTCTTCTATCTGTGCTAATCCCAACATAGAGTGAAGTGCTCTAGTCACTGCCTGTCTAACCACAGTCTATTCTACAAGCAGCTGGCCTTTCTCTTTTTCCTCTTCAAACTTCACCCTAAGGTCATCTTTCTCTTGTTGCGTAACCTGAAGTTGCTCTAAGGTCTCCACATTTACTTTCTTCAAGGCCTCTGTGGCATGATCCTTTTCTTCTTGGACTTGATGAAGTCAAGTCTTTGTTGCATATGCTAATTTGCGTAATTAGGCGGGCTCATCTTCCAATGCTACATTCTCTTTCGTAGATGGAACAGTAGACACTACGTGGCTCGATTGGATATCTTGTTGTATGCTCTTCAGATCCGCCTTGATTCTGTCATACATCATCTCCTTCTTTGATTCATGTTGCTGAAAGATATCCTCTGAAGCATCTTATACAACTGCGATGATGAGATCAACATGATCCATTGTGAGCACATTCTGTGACTGAGGCTTATTGGCTAGGGTATTCTTCCACGCTGAGGGTTTCTGTGGAGAAACCTTCCTTTTCTATGATGTCTCAACATCTATAAGGGGATCCTTTGTGTTGGTCACTATAATTGCTTAATTGATTCAAACAACCAAGTGATACATAAATTATCAACCCAGGGAAGTCTTTTATTTCAAAGATAACCACGCACTATATATACTCAATTCCAAATACAACTTACAGTTGTAGTAAAAGAAACTATACTAATCACACTTTCTTGAATATACTGAAGTTATGAATTAAATCACAGGAAAGCAACTTCCCTATTGCAGATCTTAAAGATTAATCCAAGAATCCTGGATTACATTACAAATAATACTTGCAACAGGAGATAACAATTATTCTACAATCAGAGAACATGACCCTTACTCTCAAACAGAGACTTCAGTACCTTGTTTCTGATTAACACCCTTTCATGAAAACAGTAATGCAGAGAAAGCTTAACTCTATCTAACAGAGAACAAGGCTATCTAATCCCTTCCCTTCTAAGCAGGAACCTTAAGCCCTATTTCTGGTTAGCACACTTGTGAAAGATAATGGAAATCTACGGAGAACAAGATGTTTCAATTCCTTCCTTTCTGAGAAAGAACCCTTAACCCAGTTTCTGGCTAGCACACTTGCAGAAGTAATGGAAATCTACAGAGAACAGGATGTTCCAATTCCTTCCTTTCTGAGCAGGAACCCTTAAACCAGTTTCTGGCTAACACACTTGCAGAAATAAATGAAGTCTACAGAGGGTAGGATGTTCTGATTCCTTCCTTTCTGAGAAAGAACCCTTAACCGAACCTCTGGCTAGCACACTTTCAAAAGGAATCGAAATCTACAGAGCACTGGACGTTCTGATCCCTTCCTTTCTGAGCAGGAACCCTTTACCCAATCTCTGGCTAGCACCATAACATCATCACACAAGATAGCTAATAAAAAGAATTTCGAAATTCATTCAGTAAACTAAGACAGAGTTCAGTAATGTTTCAGCAAAGCGGAATTCATTGACAGTAGTGTTTTAGCAAACAAAAGCTAATCAAATCATAAACAGAGATGGAATTAACACGCTTCTAAAACTAACGGGTGAATCTTGTGATGAAGGTGAGCCCTCCCTTCTCACAAGATTCCCCTGAAACGGGAAAGCTAGAGATGGATAATCAAAGCAGTCTTTTATTCATCTGTCAAAACATCATATTACAATCTGCAAAAGTGAAGTACGTCCCTCTCTCTAAAGTGTTTCAATACATAAAAACTTGGATCCCTCGAATGATGATTTCCTCCCTATTAAAGAGGGAACTCCTTCGATACAATTGATCAAAAATTACAAAGTGTATCTGAGTCCTATCTTTAGTTGGATCTACTTTCTAAACCAGACTCGGATGTCCTATTCTCGCGCAACCAAATGCTATTACAGGAGCTGAATGAGACATTGTTGTTACGGCTGGTGTAACAGCTTCTTCTCGTTGCTGCTGATGTTGTTTCAGCATCGCAATTTGTGGGTTGTTTCAGCCACGTGAATTGCGCTCTTAATTGTGCCGGCATTCTTATGTGGGAGCGACGGTTGGTGCTTTGTTGACCGCTGACTGTAACGGCTTCCTTATGTTTCAGCATCGTCGGTCCTGGCGGTTTCCTCTGTGTTTCAGCATCTGCAGCTCTGGACTGTGTAACAACTCTGTGTTTCAGCATCTGTGACATCGGACTGTACAACAACTCTGTGTTTCAGCATCTGTGACCTCAGACTATACAGCAGCTCTGTGATTCAGCATCAGTTCTGTGTTTCAGCAACAACGACCTTGGACTGTGTGACAGTTCTTTGTTTCAGCAACGGCCTTAGATGCTAATATGCAGTTTGAAAACTTATGCATTTCTAATCAATGGTCAAGTATGAGTGTGATGTAAAATATTATGCAAAACAGATTAAACGTATAGTAATGAGAAAGGACGTTGTATACCTTTGGAGTGATCAGGTAAAGTGATAGTATGAGTTTAAATAAGGGTAATCAAGAGTATAATAGTGGCAAGAAGTATAGGCAAAAAGGTACATAGTGTGGTCCTAACATCCCCCCCAACTCAAGATGTTGCATTTCCTCAGGCAACTCACTCTGAATCAGAGTCTTGATACCGACTCTGATTATGTAAGTTACTCAAGCTATAACTCTGGGAGGTACTGTCCATTGGCTTCTGAACCCTTGCACCTGCTGCAATATTTGCCATGCTGCTGTTTCTGCCTTCTTAGGAAGCTTATAACTGACTTGATACCTTTCTATTGGCAACCAGAGAATGGGAAAATAAAACTTATACCCTATCCAGTTTTCAGCACAATGCCTAACACACTGGATGTAGTTGGGTATCTTGGAAATTGCTACTTCCAAATTGACAGGACCAAAGGGATTATGTTGTTGTCTCTTTTCCGTGGATTGCTGCCAAAACAGGTTATTGGCCTGGAGGGCAGGAATCTCTATGGATATGATGGTGTGTTCACAATCCTGGAGCACTTCTGATTGTAGGTGCTGAACATGTTCAGTCACCTCTGGTTTCTTTAAGAACTCATAATATTGTGAGATAAAGGTAGCTGCCCTCTGTGATTTTGGTCTAATCTAGAGGAGGCGATTATCTTCATTGTGCTGGGCAGCCAAAAAGTCATCTTGCCAAATAATTTGGTTGAGGAGAAAAGAGGTGAATGCTCGAATTTGAATGTCCCCAACAAGGGGGTTTATGTTTAACAACCTGTTTTCTGGAATAACCTCATTATGAAAGTATGCCTCACAGAGGAGGTGCTGATCCCTGGTAGAGGTAGCTACAAAAGTTTTAATAAAATCTGCTGATTGTATTTTTGCATGGGGTTTACCTTCTAGAATAGATTTGATCTGAAAGAATGTGAGTCTCTCTATTAGGAATAAGGAATAGTTGCAAGAGGGCTTCCTTGTGGCCAGTAGCTTCTGCACCAAATCAAAGACTAGGACCAATCTGCCTTTCAATTCTTTGTTCTTCTTCTTAAGCTCACGAGCTTCCTCACGTATCTGCTCTAGAGCTTCCTAGTTGGAGAAAGTGTGATTGATCCAGATTTGTTTGTGCACTTGCAAGTTTTTGGCTTGAGTTTCATCATATTCCTTCTTCCATTTTTGTATTTCTGCCTGCTCATCCCATAGTTGGGAAGTCTGAGTTTCAGCGTGGGAAGTAGTGGGATGAGGTCAAGTTTGAGTAGATTGTTCCTTGGAAGTGGAGAGATGGATATAATTGGGAGGTGTAAATTCCTCCGTAGGCACTGTCTGTACAGCCTGGTTGACAAAGGTAGGGGCTTCTTTTGTTGCCATGCAGGGCTCAGTCTTAAGCCTGGGAGGGCCTGCTAGTTCTTGTGTTGCAGCAGGTTCAGTCTTGAGCTTGTTAGGGCCTGCTGGTTTTTGTGTTGCAGCAGGTTCATTTTTGAGCTTACTAGGGCCTGCTGGTTCTTGTGTTGCAGCAGGTTCTTCCTTGACTTCAAAAGGTGAAGGAGTAGGGGCTGCCCCTAGCACTGGAACTTGAATAACCTGATAGCCTGCCTGGTGGTAAACATCACCACATTGGCAACACATGTATTCTTTACACACGCTCTCTGTGGTCTCCTCTGGCAAGGTTGTTGTTCGGGCTAAGGTGTACAAATTTAGCTCTTTTTCATATGCTTCCTTTGCCCTGGCTAATTCTTGCTAATATGCTTCCAACTGAGACTTTAAAAACTCGTTTTCTTCCAAGACATCGGCCATTGTTGGTTTGGATTTAGAGATGACTGGTTCTTGTGTTGCAGTCATAGTCTCCTTAGCTGGTTCTTGTGGAGCAGCTACAGGAATGGCAGCTGATGCTTGTGTTTCAGCCTCTTGGTGGAAGAAGAGTAGTGTTTCAGCACCTTCGACCTCTGATTCTTGCATCTCGATGTCAATGCCGACGGCTAGTTCTTGTGTTTCAGTCGGAGCACCCAGGGTCTCTAATTCCTGTATATCAATTTCTGTATCAGTGGCTGGTTCTTGTGTTTCAGCCACTGAATGGGTAGCTGGTTTTTCAACTACTTGGCTTGAGGAAGGTGGTGTTGTAGCATTCTGGGCCTCTAATTCCTGAAATTCAATTTCGAATTCAATGGCTGGTTCTTGTGTTTCATCCACTTCAAATGATGTTTGGGCATCTGGTTCCTGTAACTCCATATCAGCGGTTGGTTCTTGTGTTTCAGCCACTGAGTGAGTAGCTAGTTCTTGTGTTTCAGCTACTTTATTTGAGACAGATGGTGTTACAGTATCCTGGGCATCTGGTTCTTGTGTTTCAGTTCCCATGGCTGGAATAGGCAAAGATCCCAGAATTGGAAAGGTTGGAGGTGGACGGGGTGTTAGTCGAATTGGTGGGGGATCTAGGGTAGTGGTCATAAAGGGTTGCCTCATTGAGGCTCTTGTTCGCTTTTTGCGCAAGAAGGGTGGAAAGGGGGCAATCTGTTTTCGTTTTCATGGAGGTTTTTCCTGAATGATGGGGCAGGCTACATTTTCTGGTTCAGAGTCATCACTGAGAATGTGAAGGGCGGGAGTGGATGACTCTGGTAGGGTATGTGGTGTATTTGGTGGGGTAGGGGAGTTGACTGGACTGGTTGGTTCTGTGGGCGGGATATTGGGTACTTCGGGGAAGTCTGGGGGGTTTTGTTGTTGCTTCTCCTCGGGAATTTCGGCAGCTGGTTGAGGGTTTATGGGTGGATTATTTAGTGGACGGTTTTGCTGTTCAAAACCCCTGTTAATGAGTAATTGAACAAGGCGGTGGTGGGTAAGTGACAGGGTTGGATCTTTTGCCTTTCGACAGTAATGTGCCATATTCTTCAAACAACCCAGCAAATAATAGGGAAGATTGACCCGTCTGTTATGCCTTAAATGAGAAAGCAAAAGGAAGTCGTGCTGATAGACTACCTGATAGCGACCTTCGCAGGTCAGGTAGTGCTTGATGAATCTGGCGACCTCCGGCCACGGGGGTGGCAGTGAACTGAGCTGACTGCCTCTGCCCTTCAATACAATTCTTTCCTCAGGCAGGAAGAAGCTCTGCTGAACATCCCTGATGATATGCTTTCGACTGAATGTACGAGTGCCATCCCTGGGGAGGCCTGAGACTTCTACTATGTCTTCCTATGTTATAGATATTCAGACGCCTGCGATGACATAATGGTCCTCTTGGAGATTTTGGACGAACTGTAGGACTTGTTTTTCATTATATCCTTGAAGTCTGCGGAAGTAATCAAGCCACCCTGCCTACTCGAAGATTTGATACGCTGTTGGATAGTGTTCGAGCAGCGCTGTGGTGGCGGGATCATTTCGTATGACGGATCCTCCCATGGCTACTAGCTCAGTAAGTTACAACGTCGAGAGTTTGTGTATCAGCTCTGCACAGAGTGAGTTTTCCGAGCGACTTATGCAGGAATAGTGGTTAAATGCGCGAAAAGGTGGTGAAATGGGGATGGCGGCGGTGAAATCGGGTGAAATGATGGTATCGCGGATTTGACGTGTAATTCCCCTCCCGTCAAGTGCGATTAGTAATAATTGCACTTGAATGGTCATAATGGCTAAAAATATTTCTCATTAACTATCGCCTAACTGAATTACATAATATTTACGTACCTCGCCTTACCGTTTGATTCGTTCTGCAAACAAAATATTATGCCTGTCCTTGGTAGTCTGGTTGTGGCAGAGACTTCTGATCTAAATAGAAGGACGAGCTATAATCTGAGGGCCTAAAAGCTTGTTGACAGAGGATGTTGAAAAACTGGTGTTTCAGCAACAGAGAGAGACGAAACGATTGCTAGATGAAGAACTACTGGGCAATGGTGTTTCAGCATCAGAAGAAAGTCAAAAGTGTTCAACGGTGGTGTTTCAGCATCAGAAGAAATGATGAAAGTGTTGAACAGTGGTGTTTCAGCATCGGGGAAAGTGATGAAGGGTTGCTGACAATGATATTTCAGCAACGAAAAAGAAAAAAAACGAAACAATAGTTGGACGGTGTTGTTTCGTCAATGGTGAGGAGATGGCAGACTGTAGTGTTTTGGGAGTGGGAAGAATGAAAAGTGTTGAACAGTGGTGATTCAGCATCGGGGAAATGATGAAGGGTTGATGACAGAAAAAGAAAAGGTGAAACAATAGCTGGACGGTGTTGTTTCGTTGATGAAGGATGGTGAGGAGATGGCGGACTGTAGTGTTTTGGGAGTGGGAAGAATGAAAAGTGTTGAACAATAGTGTTTCAACATCGGGGAAAAATCAACAGTGCTGAACAGTGGAGTTTCAGCATCTTGAAAGTCAACAGTGCTGAACAGTGGTGTTTCAGCATCGTGAAAGTCAATAGTGCTGAACAGTGGTGTTTCAGCATCGTGAAAGCTTATCTCTTTGAAGTAGGATCGTCCTCTCCTAGTGGCTGTGCTTCGATCGGGGGTCTGCAAAAATCGACTGTAGCATGGTATTTCTTGACAGGGATTATTAGTAAACAAAATCTAATCTAATCTAATACTAAAGAAAAATTAATTTAAAAGAATTAATTGTTATTAGGGGTAGAAACCCCCTCAATGAAGAGAAAATGAGCGTCTTCCATGCATGTGGCCTTAAAATCTTCTTTAGAAATAGGTTGCTGGTAAAGACGGAGCCGATGACCATTTACAAGTAACGGAGTTCTGGAGTCATCGATTGTGAGGAGCCTTACTGTTCCATTGGGGAAAACTGTGTCTATTTCGTAAGGGCCAAGCCATCTTGTACGCAGTTTTCCTTGAAATTCTTTGAA
>ML794071.1:360542-377343 GCA_009831015.1 Picea engelmannii
CCCCTTCGATACAATTGATCAAAAATTACAAAGTGTATCTGAGTCCTATCTTTAGTTGGATCTACTTTCTAAACCAGACTCGGATGTCCTAGTCTCGCGCAACCAAATGCTATTACAGGAGCTGAATGAGGCATTGTTGTTACGGCTGGTATAACAGCTTCTTCTCGTTGCTGCTGATGTTGTTTCAGCATCGCAATTCGCGGGTTGTTTCAGCCACGTGAATTACGCTCTTAATTGTGTCGGCATTCTTATGTGGGAGCGACGGTTGGTGCTTTGTTGACCGCTGACTGTAACGGCTTCCTTGTGTTTCATCATCGTCGGTCATGGCGGTTTCCTCTGTGTTTCAGCATCTGCAGCTCTGGACTGTGTAACAGCTCTGTGTTTCAGCATCTGCGACATCGGACTGTACAGCAGCTCTGTGTTTCAGCATCTGCGACCTCGGACTGTACAACAGCTCTGTGATTCAACATCAGTTATGTGTTTTAGCAACAGCGACCTTGGACTGTGTGACAGTTCTGTGTTTCAGCAACGGCCTTAGATGCTAATCTACAGTTTGAACACTTATGCATTTCTAATCAATGGTCAAGTATGAGAGTGATGTAAAATATTATGCAAAATAGATTAAACGTATAGTAATGAGAAAGGACGTTGTATACCTTTGGAATGATCAGGTAAGGTGATAGTATGAGTTTAAATAAGGGTAATCAAGAGTATAATAGTGGCAAGAAGTATAGGCAAAAAGGTACATAGTGTGGTCCTAACACTTTGGTGGTGTAACTTCAACCTTTTCTTTCTTTTTTTTTCCCCCTTCCTCCTCTTAGTTTAATTCGTCGCCTCCTCCTACTCCAGGTGAGTCAGGCACAGTTTCCTTCGATGTGCTATCATTCTCCTCACTGTGTCCTGCACTTCCTCCTTTTTCTTATTTTTCTTTGCACTGCTCTATCCATCATACTCAGTCTAGGTGACCAAAGGAATTATGATGATATCGGGGTCCGAGAGTTCTGGATCTTCGACCGGTACAAGGAATTTGGCTAGCCATTCCTTGGTTATCTCCTCCATGTCTTCATCGGTCAATTTATAGTAAGGCCATAGCTCCTCTTTACTTTTGTCCCAACGTGAAGTGATGTAGATGAAATGTCAGTCTACGCAAAAATTTGCTAGCGGCCTATATGTATGCAAGGTGTTCGGGGTCATTCGAGGGAATGATTCAATGGCGCGCTTAAGCTATAGGTAGTAATCATGGAACACCGCATTTGATTGCCACTACTTCTCCATATCACACGTATACCACAAGGTTGTGAACCTCACGGTCAATGGCTCCAATGGCTGGACTGTCGGGATTGTTGCTCCCTCTGGCATCTCCCAAGTAATAAATGCAATGAGAATCAACAACCAACTGAAGTGTAATTCACAGCCTTGTTCCTATGCTTCGCGACAGTCCTTATCTAAATAATTGACAAGGTTTCTCCCTCAGTTCATCTACATTCCTTTGACACACTTCCCTGATAGGTCAAATACAAACCCTATGACTTGCGTAGGATGGTTCTTTCTGATGAGCTTGCCTACTGTCAGTTGAAAAGCTAGTCTCACTGCATCATCCTATATGGAGGCTACCTTGTAGCCTCGCTTCCCCTTCTCCACATCTCCATACACCTCCTTGATCCGCTGTGCTAGGGAGTGATCTGATGTCTTCATTGGGTAGAATTGGTGAGGGTATGGTCTCTGCATTCTCAATCCAATGATCAAGTGGATCAGCGCCGGATCCAAAATCACGTGCCTATATAACTAAAGATAACCTCCATGGTAGCATGACAGGAGGAGTTTAACACATACATTAACCTCTTGATGTCTACTGAAGTGGGGGATCTTCATCATGTTCAATATCGTTGATCACGTGATCTATTTAATCTATGGTTGGGGAACTATATTGGCATTCTTCCCAGTCGTATTCATATATTATCTATGCGTTGTGAGCATCCCATAGTTATTTCAGTATCCAAGGTTGAAATCACTGATCTTGATATCTGGGATCAGTCCCAACTACGGTCCGACTGCGTGTATCCCCTTCGCGAGGTACGCAGTGATTAGCATGTACTCAAAATCATGCAAGATGTTGTTAGGACTAACCGTACCAGCTAGAGGTGGGATGTAGTCGGGCAAGACTGACAGAATCTTCTTCGCGTTCATCAGATCATCGCGGTGCTTGCTTCTTTTCTCAATCATGGTTCAGGATGGCACAAATCAATGTCCAATTGAGGGGGATGATTTTAATCCTCCCATTGATGATGCATGTATACCTACATACATGACCTTCTAATCCATGAGGTCGATCAAGATCTCTTCTATATATTTCTAAACTGCGCTAAGGTCGCCCGACATGCACACTCCTAATCAAATAATTCGAGTAGGAAAATGGACACTCAAGGTAATCGAGTCAATGTCAAGATCTAGACAATACAACATGGTATGTTATCAATTCTCTTCTAGCTCAAATATCTCAGTTTGCAAAAGTTGTCTTAGTGTGGCATTCAATGGATTAAATAAGCAACATCGTAATGGGTTCCTTCAGTGGGTCGAAATGCCATAATCAATACGAATCCATCTATTATGGAGCGGTCTCAATGTTCCAATGGCAATCTTTATGGAAATAACTTCATTTATAACCATTCTGGAGCATCATTCTAATGGTCGAGACACCTCCAACAATCATATAGCTTCGTCATGGTGAAGTTCCATTTTGCATTGTTCTGCTATTCCGACGAGGTTCAAGTTCGACAAGCTTGCCTTCTGCGAAGTCTCCTCTAGAACTTCCTATAGTCTTTCTAACTTTGCTTTCTTCTTGCTAAGATTTATTTTTGTCTTCCCTATGATTTGAGTCTCTAGGTTCCTCTTTCCATTCCTATTCTTATCTTCTCTTAGCGTAGTAACTTCGCATTGCTGAGGCCCTTTCAAAGGGTTCAAATGTGATACCTTGTCTCTTAGTATTTATGGGGTAGGTGCTCTTCTCTATTGCATGGACAGGTTCTTCAATCCTTCCTGCGTTCTTTCAAATTTGACAGCTAAGTCTCTGGCCCTCATTTGCTTTGATTTGTCCTCTTATTCTTGTATTAGTCGCTCTATTTTCTTGGCTATGAATTCCCTTAATTCTTGCTTTTTCTTTTCTGTATCTTCTTCCTCTACTTTCCTTCCGATCTGATCTTTCTCAATCCAGGTCTTTCCTAACAAAAGTGCAAAAGGGGCGATGTTCTCAAAAAACTTAATGACTTTGAATTCTTCTTCGGTCGATGTTCCATGGGCAATCATAGGTATATTAGTAACTCTTGCACATAGGGTTATCATTTTCCCTTTAAACAAGACTATCCTTCCCAATGAAGGTACTATTGCAGGCTTTCCCAAAATTTATCAAGTGCTTTCTGGCATAATATTCACATGTGTTTCTTCATCCAATATATAGTCTATGTTGAAGTCTCCTAATCTTGTTTCTATGCACTGCTTCTCTTTTAATATCTTTGGTAAACTGATGTCTCTATGATAATTCAGTGTGCCTTTTAGTGTAATAACATAGTCTCTGATTCTTTTTGGTTCTCTAACATATCCTTAGTCCCTTGACCTTCTTCATAGTTTTCTTGTCTCATGTTCATCTTTTCAACTTTAGCAATCATTCTAGGGCAATCCAAAACCTCATGATCAACAAATTTACAACAAAGACAAATAGGACCTAAACTAGGGCATTCCTTAGCAATATGTCCTGATCTTCTACAGTTATAACACAATGTCAATCCTCTCTTTATTTTACATGATCCCCAACCTTTCCTGTACTGCGCACTAGGATCATAGTGATGGACCTGCAATCTGCAAAAATTCTTTCTAGGTTCCTGCATCCACTTGATAGTCCAAAAATTCTTTCTATGCATAAGAATAACATATCTTTCACCATTTCTATCGAATATATTCAGATCAAATCTTCTTTCTTATAGTTGTGCCCTAGTTTTCAGACTAGGAAAAAATTGATCAAATGTACCTAGATTCACACTTTCGAAGAAAAAAATTCCACTTATCTTACCTTTATGAGAGCACAAAGATTTAAGATCTTACCTCTTTTCTTTAGATCAAACTTATTTTTCTTATCACAAAGCTTCACAAGTCAAGTAGAATACTCTATGCTACAACAACAGATCTATGCATAGAGCTTTCTGTTTTCTTCAGTTCCCAGCAATCACAGTTTCAGGTCTCAGCAATGGAACCATTTGTTGGAACAAGGGAAAACCCAGGGTTCAACGCTTTAACAATGCACCAACAAAACCCTAACTATTGGCCCTTTCAGAAACACCTGCAAAGCAAATGAAGTCTTACCCAAGGTAGAGACAGGGGCGGTTGCAGGACTCAAGTGTCTACAACCTAGATGAGACATGGATCTATGATTACAACACTTAACAGAGAACTTATCCAACGATATGCATTAAGTTATGATTCTTATTCACATCGCATATTCACCCTTATTATAGATCAACGCAGTAATAATCAATATTTAAGCACATCTAATTCTTTAGCACATAGCATCAGATAAAATCTAGCATTTATTCATATATAAAGCACTAAGCATCAATGGATCTATCTATCACACATCAAGAACGGTGTAGTAAGACAATAGATACAGAAACATCATTAAAAACATGACACAAATAAAAACAACACATGATATACATGGTGCATCCCAGTGTAGGGCTGCGCCCACCAACTTCTTCTTCTTCTTCATTAGTCTCCTTCAATCTTCTTACAGGCACTAATCCATAGAGCCAACTCCACAAAGAAAAGGAGATCTACACACACCTCGCCAGATCCTCCTTCCCTGAATTAGGTGACGGCACAAAGCCTTACACATTCCATGCACAAATCCTCTTACAATACTCTTGCACTTAGCTCTGCAAGTCTTAACACATTCCCTTGCACTAAGCCAATTACAATTCTTTGCACATAGATAATACTAGCACTTAGCCACAGGAGGCTTCTTACATCGCCTAGCTACTTATTTATACATTACAAAAAGGACTAAACATGGGTAAACCCATGGGATGACATCCCATATCCGTTACATAAACCCTAAAATCCAAAAAAACCCGCAAAATGGGCGAGATCCTGTGATCTCGGCTTCGCCTGGGTGCTCTGTCTTCTATTATCATGTTGAAGTCCCAAAAATGGTCAAACACGACCGATGTTTCCTCAAAAATTGGTCGAGGGACAACAAGACTCATACAAGATGAGAGGAAATGAGTAAGAACAGAGATTAAAACAAGAAGAGGAAGATTGGTGCAAAGAAGTAGGTTGAAGGTTATGCTACATGAATTGATATCTGTGATAGTTGTAGAGGCTAAAATTTCAAGTAAGGCACTAAGGTTCAAATTCATTTTATATGTAAATATGCTTTAATATTGAGAATGAGTGGACTAGTTTTGTGATTCCCTCTCTATAAATGATATTCATGATTATTTCTTTTACACTTTTATACACTATATATTTACTATATTGTTGTATTTTTTTGTATAATATACATGTTTTTGAAAAGAACTTAGGATTGGCTCACATAGTGATATAAAGAAGGGGCCCATTTCACATTCCTTGTATCATCAAGTGTGATTAGAAACAATAAGGAAATGACATAGGGTAGAAGTACACTCATGTACAAATGACTTTTTTCTCACTTCGTTATACTCTCCAAGAGCTTTATGGAACTATTCCCCTAATCACTTGGATCTTATTATATCTCCAATATATTTATGCAACTCTTCCCCTGAGCAATTGGATCCTATGGCATCACTTGGTTAGTCTAGAAGTCGTTCATGAAGTTTTTTTTTTAAATCTAGGAGGCATGCAAAAAGGTCCTACACTGATGAGGGTTGAAGTAGATTTGGTTTAATTTCATGGATACTTACATTGGATTGGAATTCTCTCTTTGGGGTTCCTTGCACTTGTTTTCCTTAAATTCAAAGTGATATTCTCTCTTTACAATTGAGTGACATTCATCCAAATCATGTTGTTTCTTTATTCTACATAAAACAACATGCTTCCACAAAATAGTACTTAGGGCTCACGATTTTTTGGTTTGTGGCATGCATTTTAATAGAAAGTTTTATTAGTCTCAATGTTCTTATTGCCCGAAGTTTATATATGTGGAAAAACATTTTTTCTTAGTATATTCTTGATTTTCTTGAATATATTATAAAGATTGATTTTATATGAAAACACTTGGTTGTTCTTACCTTTCTTTTACATTGAATATATCAAGAAACAACACCATTTACTAAAACTCAATAAAAAATATAACACGATAAATTGAATTATGAATAACCATTAAAGAAACAACACCATTTACTCCATAAGAATCACAATCTACCATTAAACTAACAACATAGATGGATTTATAAATAACCATTAAAACAACAAAAGAGAAGGAAAATATGAGAGATAACCAAAATAAATAAATAAAAAGTCAAAAACAAAATCATATGATGAATTAAAAACAAGTTAAGATAGATATACAAAACCTCTTAGCACTCTGTATCTTAACACCCTTCGTATTTATATTCAAAGGTATAGACATTGAAAGATGACTTTATTTATATGTGACAAATAATAATAATGATAATCAAAGAATCCGTAACTAATCTAATCAAAGTAACTAACCTTTGATAAATAAAACATGATTAAATTACCTGAGGTCCTATGTTCGAAGTAGATCCATAGCTTGAAGTGCTTTCACTTATTCTTGATTACTTGTTCTGAAACCTGCAAAAAATTGTGCACACAAGACTACAAGAAAAATTAGTTATACTAATAACTAACTTATCAACTTGATCAAATGTAGAAAGATTCATTTCCATTAGTATTCTAAACATGTAAGAATCAACAATGATGAATCACATATCATGAACACTATATATCGAAGGAATGTGTATCTCGGATGCTATGGCCTAAATAATCTCCTCTTGGTTTCGAGAATAATTTATTGGAGTCTTTTGATCTTGGAGTAAACCTCCCTCAATATGAAGGAGAAGAAATGAAGTCAACATTGACTATGTTGTTTCTCCATTGGATTGAGAGAGGTTTTCTCCAAGAATAAACGACTCATCACTCTCAATTCCCCGATACCTAATCTATATTCTAATAAAAAATATGCATTAAAAATATTCGAAGTTGATAAAAAGTGATTGTAAAACTATAAATGAGGTTTATGATTCAAAGGAATATGTCATAAAAAAGAGTTTTAATAAATGATATTTATCATCCAAAATATGTTCCAAATAGACTAGCTATATAATATACACCGATTTGTCTTATAAAATTATCATACACCATAAATTTCTGTTAGTCTTCTTTAGTTTTCTAGTCTAGTTCTTAAGTAATTCATAAACCTCCATGTCTTCATTTTATAGGGGCTCTTCAACAGATGATGTTACTTCAGTCCTCTCATGTTGAGAACACCTAGTATTGTACCCACGACGTGGAGGTTGATTTGAGGAGCCATCACCTACAAAAATAAAAAAATATTAAATATCATTGAACTAGTTCATTAATATTAAAAAAAACCTTTGCAATGTAATTATTTACCTGGTCCACTATTGGGCACCATTGGAATGGATTCCTTGTACTCCTGATCTTCAGGTCAAGGAGGCTCAACTATGACATTCTATGACATTGAAATGAAAAAATCTATAAGAAAAAAACCGTATATGTATAATTAATAAAAAATAGAAGTACAAAATTTATAAGAACAAAATTATTAAGTGCATGATTAATATAAAGTTATTTTATCGTCATGGGCCTCAGTCACAACAACGTCATTAGGTTGCACCTGATTGGGATGGGGCTTCTTAGGAGCACCATGATCTTTTGGTTTTTCTTCACTACCAATGCATTGTTGTCCAATAATAATGTTTTTGTTGATAATGGTTCTCCCCTGATTAAAAAAAAGTAAGACATTAAAGTTATGGACGATATCACACATTTATGTATTTGATAAGTAATAAAAGGTTAATATGGGATGATTTTTATTCACCTTATCCCACAAAATGGATCTTGGGGTCTACCCCATTATTTTCCTATGATCAACGACAACTTTATAGCTGTACTTGTAAATAATTCGGAGGTCTTTCTCTGTGGTTTCAGTTCCAAAGTCATTGCCCTGCATTGCATAAGAGTATGTATTTTTAATACTATTGGATGCAATTACCTGAAATTTGTATGGCATGTTGGTTTCCCAACTTGCACCTTGTTTTGCGTCTCTATTCAAAACATACTATCATCTTATACTCACTGTCTAGTATTTCTATATGCATCAGATTGATTGTTGTTGTTTTTTTGCAAAGATGTGATTGTTTAATGCCAGTCAGTCTTGTTTGAATTTTTATCATTTTTGTGTGAATATGTTTATATCACTTATTAATTGTTTTCCCTCTTTAATTTCATGACTCCAAAGTAGGAAATTGAATCTTATTTTTGTGCAAATCGTTGATCAAACTCTTGTGACAGTATCCCTTTGCATGGATTAGAGATGATTGTTTGACTATCTATGGTCTGAGTAGAAGTTCCTTGAACTATGTTTTTAATGGCATGTCTATGAATTATGTTAAAAAACCTAAGTGAGGCTCACTTCCTAGAAACTAAGATCGATTTTAAAAAGGTGTGGGTTTTATTTAAACAAATTTATGAACTTAAATGTTGAGACTAAACTAAATGCTTGATTAAAACTATTGATAAAACATAGACATGAATGATGCGAGGTTCATTTATAACTTTACCTCTCTAAACAATCTCGACATAAAATTTTGACACCTACCATTGTCATATCACCACACGATGTTTACTAATGCCTACTTACCCTCGCCTCTCCTTTCATCTATCACATGAATCATTACTCTGTGTGGTGTTAATGTCCTCGAAATTGGGTTAATAGTTCATGGTAGGCCGCGAGGGTTACATGGGTTTCTTAGTTTCGAACCTCTTTGTCCTCTAGTCTATAGGAGGTAATCAAAATTTGGAGTGGGAGATAATGGTAGAGCATCTTAAAACCCTCAAGTGTTTTCATATCATCAAGTATGTTCATTTGCCCCCCTTCATTGTTTATGGGCTTGGTTTGTTGCGATTATAGCATTTTCCCCTCGATGAAAATTGTTTCTTTATCTTTTGGTTTACCCCTTTTGAGTTTATGTCTCTCGTAGTGAGGATAGAGCCAAATGTCCCGTAAACCTTCTTATCCCATGATGATGCTACGAGTAGGCTTTCCCAGGTCGGTTGGTTAGGGTTTTTTCAATCATTTAATGGGTTTAATTTAGAAGTGGCCAGATCATTTTCCAGGACTTTTGATGACACCAAAGCTAAAATTGGAGATATTTAGTTATAGGTCACAGAGGAATTCATTGCTAAGGCAATGGGTCTTCCTAAGAAATGTGATAGGTGGTTTAAAAACATGAAGGTAACCAATATTCTATGGCAGTATTTGTTGACGTCCAAGAAGTCACAATACCACATAAAGGGTATGCCATTAGAGCTATTTAACACCAATTGGCACAATCTATTGTTGATAATTAAACAGTTCATTACCTACGAAGGGCGCTACAACTTATTTTTCTATTTTCACATACATTTACTTATGGTGTTTCAGGGGTTTCATTTCAACCGTCCCTTCTACTTACTTAGAAGCCTGCAAAAATTGTCAAAATTTTATTAAATACCAAGCCCTAACCCTGAGACCAACTTGTTTACAAGCATAAAGGTGTCACTTCCCTCACACTCAAACCCCTTTTTCATATTTTTTATTACAATATATAGAGCTACATATCATAACAAATTAAAGGATTCGAATTCATGAAGGCTTTCTATCTTTAGAACAAGTTACAACTAAACCAAAACAATATTATACCAAACTGCTTCAAACTAGGAAATAGTTTTTGACTAACTAAATATATGCATATTATGAATTAAAAATAAATCAATTAAATGACAAAAATTAGGTCCTTCGAATCTCCATGTTCATCTAACACTTGTAATATGAAATTTATACTTATTGTTGCATTCCACTTTCATATTAGATGTTTCCATGTTTTGAACTTGTGGAAACATGTACTCTATGTAAATAGCCACCGGGCCATGAAAATCACAACATAACGCCCAACGGTGCCATGAAAAAAACTATTGTTTTGAAATATTTGCTCCATAATCTTTTTGAATATCATTTATTTTATCACAATCAAAAGAAACAAGGACAATTTTAATCTTCTCATAAGTTCCTTGGACAACAACATTTAAAACAATAATATTATCATGAAAATCAGGAGGCTCATATTATTCTTCCTTGCTACCTTCTGATACATAGTTGTCATATACAAGATTTGGTTCGTCATGGACGATGGACTCAATGTCTTCATGAAATTGTTGGCCAAATCCTAGTACATCATAGACATATGGATATAGGACTTCAATATCATCATCATATTCATCGTATGTAGGTTGATTTGAAAATATTTCTGAAATTTGAAATTCAGAGACATTTTTTTCATGATCATCTTGAAAGAATGAATATAAATATGTTCCCTGATTGTTATTATAATTTTGACCATTAGACACATCTGAAAAAGTATCAGATGTATATACATCTACTTGTTTTTCTTCCTCGTCAACAATATGGTCTTCAACAAGATTTTCCGAGTGAGCAAATGATTTTCACAAAGACTCTCAGCAACAGATTATTCACAAGGATGAAAATTCAGATAAGAGTTATCATAAACATGTTGAAAGTGTCAAATTCATCATGAGATTAATACAC
This sequence comes from Picea engelmannii, assembly GCA_009831015.1. Classification (NCBI taxonomy): domain Eukaryota; kingdom Viridiplantae; phylum Streptophyta; class Pinopsida; order Pinales; family Pinaceae; genus Picea; species Picea engelmannii. The sequence continues at coordinate 371,362 of ML794071.1, forward strand.
CTGACATATATCTACATGAATTTCATTACTACAAACCTCCTATTGTAAATCAAAATAAGAAGAAGATAGAACTGATAATAACTCTTCTTTCTCTTCCTCAACATAATCATACCTTTCATTTGCACTACCAAAAGGATTGGTTGCTGAATATTGAGTATAAAATGCATATCCCTCGCAGCAATGCTAAAAAATACTCTCAATCGGATAAAATTTCTTGTAATATGAATAAAAAGAATCATGAAAATCCTTTAATGATGAAATACTAGAAACACGAAGAGATTGGTACCATTGTCCCGCCTCTCCTTCCAAGGAGTACATAAACATTTTCAGCAATACATCTTCATGATTAATATAAAGTTGGTCCATGTATTGATGAAAATAAATCAAGTGTTGTGCAAGATAATCATGATCTTCTCCTCTAAACCTTGGAGGTAGTCTCCCCATTCATTCATAGTAGGCACAACATTTGGAAAACAAGGAATATAGGAGAAATCAAATGGAGAAAACCTACGAGCCAAAATGGCTTCCATAGCCTTTGACATCTTGGATTAGTGGAGTTTCCAATGGATTCTTCCTTCATGGAGTCTCCAGGTGAATGATATAGTCATTAAAAGTGTCCAACTCCTATTCACCATCAAGATATAGAATTGATCATTGTTGTTCTCCCATGGATAAATTCTTTGTTCCTTCGTCCCCGACAACGACGCCAAAATATGTTAGTCCCTAAATTTTCACTTGACTGTGAGAGGGAAAGCTAGGGCATCATCAAGTTATTGCATTGGTGTATTTTAAGGGTTTTGAAATAGATTTTTAGAAAATGGTTGAAAGTTGGTTCAAGAATTCAAATAAACATATAGCTCAAATGTAAAAGCAAGAAAACATCCCACTGATTTAGTAAATGGTAGTCACCTCAATAGATCAGAAAATAATGTGAATAAAGAAGGGAATATATGAGAGTATCTAGTTGATCAACTCGATATGGATTTATTATTTCAAAATATCATTGAGAAACAATAACATGTACTTGAAGACAATCTTTATAGTAAACAAAAACAACAAAGTTTTCATTGTGTTACTTAAAATCAAGAAATCAAATGCATTGCAACAAAATAAATGACTTGAAGTAAGAAAAGAAATAGAATAAGATATGAAAGAGGATATGACCATCAACATTTCTTTTCCACTTAGTATCAATATGGAATATAAATTGTCTTACAGTGGAGTTTTACAAAAAGGTCCTTGAATGCCCAACTTATCAACCTTCACTTCTCCTTTTACAAAGTTTATATAGAAACAATACATAATTATAAAGATCCAAAAGAAATGGATATGAAAAACTCCTCATCTATATTTATCTTCTTGTTTCAAATAATCAAGGAGAAGATCAAATCTGATCTCCAAGTCGAATTGATGAGGTGGCTTGTCAACTGTTGTCTATGAGAGTTTTTAGGAAAATAAATCTGGAAAATTTCTTAAAAATAGGGTCCAACAATCTCTTTGTATCTCCCAAACGGTTATAGTTGTGTAAAATACGAGAGAGGATTTTGTGACACGACCCGTTACCAACAAAAATCTCTTTTGGTTTCAAAAAATTCATCACCATCTGTTCTGCAACCTCTCCCAAAATTAGTGACTAAAACAAGAAATTATTTATTGTGAAATCTCTAAAAAATAGGCCTCAAAGATATATTCGAATCTCTTAAAATGTGAGAGTTGTGCAAAAACTGAGAGACATTTTTTGAAAGGACTCGTTCCCAAAAAAATCCTATTTTTTTTTTGAAAAATGCATCTCCATAGTTTCAGAAACTGCTCTTGAAGATAAGGACTAAAACAGGAAAAACAAAGTATTTCATGTATTTGATTTCTATCTTTTCTTCTTTCTATTATGTTCATCCTGAATATTTTCTTGCTTCTTGGAATTCCGTTTCTCAACAAAATATTTCTCATTATTCAATTTCTTAATCACACTCTACAATTCCTTTACTCCATATTTTTACTTCCTTGCTTTCACGTTAAATTATGGACATTCCTCTATAGGGGCATGTAAATTAAGATCTATAGCAGCTTGAGGTTTTCTTAATTTGATCATATATTTCGAAGATAATACAGAAATATGATATTCATATTCAGTGCTATCAAAATCTTTGGTTTCTGGAAGGTCTTGCATATGGTCTGGTTCTGTAAAAAGATCATCTCTGTCATCATAAACTACATATGTACCTTTAAACACATATTCAGATATTGAAGTAGATTTTGTGGTTTCTCTTGTCACGGGTCTCCTATAGTACTGAACAACCTTCTTTCCCTTTTCTTGTCTCTTCCTCAAGTATTCAGACTCTTTCTCAGTTTTGCGTAAAGAAGGTTCCCCTGCCTATTTTTTGATTCCTGTCTTCGAATCTTCTAAGTTATCTTCTATAATTATAAGATTCTCCTTTTTAATGGATGGATGAAACATTGATTTTGAATTCAATCTGCATTTATTGGCAGCTATGGTGGAGTTTCTCCTAGGGAACCTAGGCACATGTGTTGGATTTTTGCTCTGTTTTTTTCCTTTTGCATTCTTCTTACTTGTAGATTGTTGTTTCTACTTGACTGGAGTCTGAAATGGGCTTATAGTGTAATCCTCATTTTCATCAATTTCCCTCTTTATATATGGACTAGGAAATATGTGAGTGTCTGCATTTGTTTTAGACTTCTTACCTCGACTAGTGGTATCTTTCTCATGATCTTCACCTACAGGAAAATCTCCAATGGTTTGTTGAATTTGCAATTTCCTCTTTCTAGCTCGAGTTACCATAGCTGCAGGCGATTCTTCTTTAATTAAGAATTTCGTAGCTTTAAAAGTTTGTTTTTGTTTGGATGATTTCTTCCCTTTGACAGTTTTTTAATTAGTTGACTGTGAATCCAATTTTAAAGATTGGATTAACCAATCCCATGATCTCTATATTTCATTTAAAGAGAAGACTACCAATGTTCTAATTAAATCCTGATGAAAGAGACTGGCTTTTGTTGTAGCAGGATGGGATTGCACCCTCTTAGACATTTTGGATAAACGTTTTAGCAGAAAGTGGGGTAAATTAAGAGGATAATGACCATTTATATGAATCAACAGTATGATATGATAGATATAAACCAAGGAAAATATGTGTTCATATGTAATGCACCCGTGGATGATTAGAAAAGCACTGTGCCATTCTTTCCTTGCCCAGTTGTGTGGTATTCCCTTTTTCCAGTTAGGGTTTTGTTTCTCTGGAATTAGAAACTGATTTACAAATTCCATGACCATATTCTCCTTCTTCCACCATCTTTCCCCATACACTGGCAATTTACAGGCTTTAGCAATAGAATGTTCAGCCACATGCATTAGAAGTTTCCCAACAATAGCTTTGAAGGCATCAAAATTATGTGCAAACACCATCGAGATATGTTCCTCATGCCCCTGGAAGTTTGAGAAAAAGTGGAACCAACCAACATCCTTGAAGTTTTGGGCCATTTGAGGGTATGCTTCGTGCAATTTCGTGCCTTCAGGCTCTAGTATGATTATATGGCCACTCTTTTTGGGTTCCATACTGCTGATATGATCCTATAAATAAATCTAAGAAGATCGATGGTTTTGAATCTTCAATTCCCATGGATTTTTAAGAACTAGAATTTACTTCTTTCTTCAATTCCTACACAAATAACTAAGATACTAAAATGGAAAGGTGATGATTCCATTCATGATAATCAGACGTGTTGATTTGATGTGGGTATGGTGAGTACAAATTAAACTTTCATATGTAGTTGTTATCATAAAATAACAACTCGAAAATATATCATGAAGAGGCATGCAGATCCTCTAATGATGATTTGAAGAATTATGACACGATTTGGGCAGGGTCACGCATGAAAAACAATGATTATTCCTAGTGCTGTAGGAATAACGCTATTCCTGTAGTGCCTTTTCTGACTGAGAAAAAATTTGAAAATTCAAATAATGAATCGACAAGTGACGTGACAAAAAATTATCATATCAAATCCTAATCTTTAAAAACCTCAAAAATCATTTAGAAAGTGCAATAAATATTGAAAAATAATCTTCCAAGCCAAGAGGTAAAAACAAAGTTTTGAAAGAAAATCATGAAAAAGGAAAGGACAAGGACTAGGGGCACCCACTCAGTCAAAAACAAGGTTAGACACTAACAATTGGTAACAATGTACTGAGTGTGAATCCACATCGTGTGAATAAATTTGTTTGCATCAAACACTGAAAAGAACCATGTAATAAAGAAATAATTATACAAATCCTTGTTGCATAAGAGGAATGTCACATAAGGATTTAAATCTTTTATGTTCTTTGGAAATCACACTATAAGTGTAAATTTTAAAGGACACACATAAATTTTGTATCTTATGTTAAAAATTTGTGGTCTAATGAGGTAAGTGCCCAAGTCAAAACTAAAAGTTTCCTTCTTGTACAAGAACACACAAGAACACTTATTTCCATTTACTTATGGTTTTATCCTTATAAGCAAACTTCCCCTAAAAGAAAATCACCACCATAATATTTCTCCAAATTTTTATGGCCCATATAAGGTCCTCAAATGTATTGCACCAATGGCTTACAAATTAGAACTTTCGATCCACTCCAAAATCCATCCAATATTTGATGTCTCTCACTTAAAGAAAGTGGTTGGATCTATTTTTTTTGTTCAAACTAGCCTTCCTAAATTGGATGAAGAAGTTTCCATTTGGTTGTAGCCTAAGGCCATACTTTATCAACATCAAATAAAATGATTTATCAAAAAACTAAGTGCCACATACACAAAGTTTTACAAATTACACATGTGATTTTAATTGGGGAACCCTTCAAGGGAATTAAATCCAAATTGTATTCAAGGTTTATAGGTTAGATGGAAATGATTACAACTATAAAAACCTTCCCCTTTCCTTTGGCCTGGTGCATAGGGAAACATATTTAACACTTTACTCTCTCAAACTACTCAACAACATTCTATGTAGTAGAAAAAACAATGGTCTTTAATTTGGAAGCATGGTCCAAGGTGGCCTTGTAAGTGCAAGATGTAGTGTTGCTTGAGATGAATTGAAGGTACGACCAAAGGAGATAGAGTGTAAGTAATTTATAGTGGAGTAGTTATCCCAAGTATGGAATTATCAATGGTCTATTATTTGGATGAATAGTCTAATGTATCCTTGTCAAGTACAAGAGGTGGTATTGATAGCAAGGAATCAAATATATTGGAAGAGAAGATGTAGTCTAAGAGAATGTTGGAGAGTAGTTAAGCATAGGATGAAAATTGATAATAGTTCCAAGGTAAACTTCCTCCCAAGGACCATTTATGTAATTCATAGCCTCTAATAATTCTTCAACATCATGGAACATCATTGTCGAAGAGGTGGTGACACAATCACACTTGGGGGAAGACAATGGATTTGTGACACTCAAGTATAAAGGTACAATATCAATAAGACCATGTCTAAGTTGTTAAAAGGATTCAAAGAGTCATACTTAATGAAAGAGGACTTTGTGAAAAATGGGGGAAGTGACCACACCAATCATTGGTGATGGAGGTTTATCCAACCAGACTGTCGGAATAGACTATAAATTAGCCATTGAAGGTGATACATTTAGTTCAAATATGGTTCAACACTTGAGTAGGAGAGTTTATCAATGGTGGAAAATGCAACATTTATGTAGAAAAAACATCACATGAAAGAGTGAAGAGACCAAGACTTCTAGGCCATGCACATAGCCATGACCACGGGGTAAGTTAAAGTCAATATGGGTAGTCATAACTGGAACATTGACTAAAATAATCTAACTCTATAGAAAATTAGATACAATTTATATTGATTCACATTAAATAACATCAAAGGTCTATGAATTGGTCAAGGTGGAATGAGGATGGGAGAACCAAAGTGTTTCTATATTGACTTAGATATATGAACTATCTCCATGATATAAGCACTCATTTGGAAAAT
>ML794071.1:388453-406872 GCA_009831015.1 Picea engelmannii
TTCGACAATGAAACAAAATGAAATCTAAAACTGAAATAACTAAGATAAAACTATAGAGAAATTGGGTTCATTTTCCCTTTATAGGGAAATATTACACCTCCAGGGCCTATATTATGGTCTAGGGATTCATATATGTCTTATGAGCTCCAAAATCATGGATTGGGGACTAAAGCCTATGTTTTTAACCCCAAACCATGGATTGAACTATGAGAACCATTTATCCCTTTTAAATTTAATTCCCAATGATTAAAATATGAGGAGTTTACAATTCTTGTAAATTTTGAATGGATGATATTTAATCCCTTTGCAAGGGATCATCAAGTAGTCTTGAGCTAATAGAAAACCTCAAAAAGGTCAAAATAGTTATTTCAAAATGGGCTTTTGATAAAATATGCAAAGAATATCAAGCTTTCATTTCACCAGAGAAGGAAATAGTTGATATCTATGCCAAAGACATTGTCTCAAGTTTTGAGGAGTATGATAAGAGTATATTGAAGAATCTTGAATAAGAGGAAACTAGGGTTTAAAGGATTGAAAACTAGGGGATTTCAATAAGGGAGTATTAATTATTTTCTCCATAATATTGAAGATGCTAGATTGGTAGATGTGGAGCCTTTAAATCTCTCGTTGGCCTGGAGAAATTTGAGGACCATGGAGGAGAAAATGGCTAAGAGGCTCAATATATTTCCAGTGTCTAAGATAATCATGGTTAATCCTAAAAGAATTAGGTCTTGGGTAGAGGTTATATGAGACTCTAATATTCTATAAATTCTCCTTCAAATAGAAAAGGAACAAGGAATTTATTTTATCCCTTTTTTAATGCCCAATGATTAAAATATGAGGAGTTTACAATTCTTGAACTTTTGAATGAGTAATATTTGATCCATTTGAAAGGGATCATCAAGTAGTCTTGAGCTAGTAGAAAACCTCAAAAAGGTCAAAATAGTTATTTCAAAATGGGCCTTTGGTAAAATATGCAAATAAGATCAAGCTTTAATTTCATCAAAGAAGGAAATAGTTTAGATCTATTCCCAAGATATTGTCTCAAGTTTTTAGGAGTATGATAACAATATATTGAAGACTCTTGAAAATACTAAGAGGAAACTGGTGCTGAAAGGGTTGAAAACAAGGGGATTTCAATAAGGGGTGATTAATTATTTTCTCCAAAATTTTGAAGATGCTAGATTGGTAGATGTGGAGCCTTTAAATATCCCTCCCACTTAGAGAAATTTGAGGACTAGTGAAGAGAAAATGGCTAAGAGGCTCAATATATTTCTAGTGTCTAATCTAATCATGGTCAAAATAGTCAAAAATGTCAAAATGGTCAAAATAGTTATTTCAAAATGGTCCTTTGATAAAAGATGCAAAAAACATCAAGCTTTCATTTCACCAGAGAAGGATAATTTCATATCCTTCACAGTTAGGCTCTAATATTTATCGTTTGATTGTTGAATTTTTTTGTGAGTCATATTTGAGTCTTGAAACCCTCGGATACTGCCAACGCATGCATCCACTATAACCATGCCAAATTTTAGTGCATCAAATCACAAACTGGAAAAATTTCAACATTGGCCCCATTCACAGGTCACTTGGCACACAATCAAATTAGAGAATAATTTCCACTGGATAATCACCAAGAATATTGTCTCCTACATTTGGTTTGAATTCTTCAATATATTCATCTAAAACATCATTGATATCATCTTCATCTAGAACATTGTCTAGAACATCTCCTTGAACTTCTACTATGTCTTCGTCTAGCACATGAACTACCTAGTATAAGAAAAAAAAATGCCATATATATAAATATAATATTCAAATATACTAAATAGTTATATGGGTGAATATGCATGGTTTCCTATTTATCTTTTAAACCATAATATAAATCAATTTCCCTATGTGTAATATTGGTATCTCCTTTGTGTTCATAATGTATCTAATCCCTAATCCTTGAATGAAATAAGCCCATTCTTAAGAGGGTTTCCTCTTGACCTCATCATTCATTTGATTCACTTTGAATCCATTGCCCTATTTGGATTTGTAATTGATCTAAGATTTCTTCCACCTTATGCCTCATTTCTTGGTATTAGGGAATACTATTGATTAAGGTTGGTTGTCATTGATGTCAACCCTTGAAGAAATCCCCGTAGCACAAAGGTTTGGGTAATGGACCAAAGATTGTTTGATGTAAATATGACTCATTATTGTTTTTTCATGGTTGATAAGAAGTAAATATGGATGAACTCCAAAGTGGTCCCCTTATGGTGAAATCCATCACGGGAAGACGCTTTGCAGAGTAAGAGAACCCATGCTTAATTTTGGAATAATGAGATGAAGGACAGTGAACTTGTCAGGGAAACTATCCTAGATGGATAGTTCTTTTCATTCCATTTCCGGTGGTATGTAGAGCGTCACATAAATCCTCATGGTTAGAGAGTTATGACCATGAGAAGTTGGAGAACCCAGGTTTGGGTAATGGACCCAAGTTTATTTAATGGATAACGGTGTGATTTTTGCTATATTTGAAGGTAATACTATTCTATATGGATAGTACATGTCATTCCATTTATGGTGGTATGTATAATGACACATAACTCCTCACGGTTTGAGATTTATTCGCTTACGAAGTTGGAGGACCCTCATATGTCATCTAGAAGCCCAAAAAGGTCAAAGTAGTCAAAGTGGTTTAAGAGATTTTAAAAGGTAAATAATAAAGTGAAGTTATGAGCGTATTATAATTCAAAGCGAATACAAAATAAATTATTTCAATAATAAATTTAATGGAAAAATTAGAAGTGGATTAACCCTAAAATAAGGAAAGTGGGCCAAGTGACCTAGAAGATGTTTTTAAGGAAGCTAATTGGGGAGTATAAATAAGAGGCAAGGCTCTCTCATTTTAATTAAACTTGAGAATATTTAATATCTATAGGTGTCTGAGGTAACCAAGGATATATAAGCCGAATTTATGAGGGAATGTGAAGAAAATAAGGCCAGAATGCAAGGAAGGAAAAATTCTTTTGATGGTGCTTTCTAAGGTATGTTATTTACAGGTCATCTCACCATTTTCGCTATACATTTTTTTCTATAATGATTCAAACCGTGAAATTTCTATGCCATTAAAAAAAAATACCCAATTATCTATGGTAAAACATTCATCTTGTGGGTCGTTGTATTTTGGGAGTTACAGTCCATGGAAAATAGGGTTTGTGGCTAGAGTTGAAACTAGTCAAAACTAGGTGTTTCGGGAAAAAACGTCATAACTTCTTCATAACAGATCCAAATTCAGTGAGACCAAATGTGTTGGTTAGGGTATAGTACGTAGTATGTTGTGTAACATTTTCATATCAATTAAACTAACATTTAATGTGGGGAATTCTCTACAAGGTCTCTCTCTAGAACAAGACAGAATTCAGCAAGGTATGCCATTTTTTCTATAACTCCTTTTCGGAGAGGTTCCAAGTAGTGACACTTGGAGGAATTGCATTAAAAAAACTGAAGAATATAGTTGATGATGTTCGTACATATTGATGAGTAGTTGACACATGATTGGTACATACTTACTACATGGTTGGATGTAATTGTTTATGGTATAGGTTGATTACAGGTTGTTTGGTATAGGTTGGTGCATGGTTGATGCACCTATTTATGGTATAAGTTGAGGTACAGGTTGATGCATGGTACAGATTTATTGGTATAGGTTTACAACGGTATATCTCACAGTGATAGTGTGACAGTGGTTCCATCATTCTACTTCTACTTTAGGGTGGCAGGATAGGGCAAGGATAGGTGGTTGTAGCCACATTCCGGTTGCAGCCGGAGAACATAAGGGGTTGTAGCTAGAGAATTGGGGAGTTGGAACTTCCCTCAGGTTGTAGCTTGAGAAACTAGGGGGTTGGAGACTCCTTCTAGTTGCAGCTGGAAAACAAAGGAAGTTGGTGCTTCCAATGAATGTAATTCTTCAAGACATATAAGAAAAAGCATTACGTGGTTTTCTCCCGATTTGGGTTTCCATGTAAAACACTAGTGTACTATGTATGTGTGTGATTGTTTATTTCTTACTACTCATTATTGGATAATAATTCTACATTGATATAACATTTGAAGAGAAAGGATTATAATTATGCTATTATTGATTCACCCCCCCTCTCAGTAATCCAACAATTGGTATCAAAGCAGGTTCCTTCAAAAAATAGTTTAACCACTGAAAGGTAGATCATGGAGAGTACCAACTCATATAAAAATGGAATGCCACAGTTTGATGGACAAAAGTATGTTTTTTGGAGCATAAGGATGAAGACATATATACAGGCACAAGGATTTCAAGTTTGGAAATCAATTGTAGATGGATACACAACACCAGCAGTTCCACCAACAAATGAAAAAGAAGTGAAACTTGGTGAGAATAATTCCAAAGTGAAAAATTCACTTTTGAATGGTCTCGGTGATATGGTATTCTCCAAAGTTGCACATTTTAAATCTTCTAAAGAGATTTGGGACAAACTTCGAAATATTTATGAAGGAGATTCAAAAGTCAAAGAAGCAAAGATTCAAATTTACAGAGGTCAGTTTGAACAACTAGAAATGACGGTAGATGAAGATATCACAACCTACTTCTTATGAGTCGATGAAATAGTGAATGAAATCATAGGATTGGGAGAAGAAATCGAAGAATCTGTAATTGTTGAAAAGGTACTAAGATCTCTTCCTATGAGATTCAACCCTAATATATCAGCACTAGAAGAAATATAAGATCTAAACTCAATAAGCATGGACGAACTGCATGGAATATTCACAACATATGAGATGAGAACTGAACAGGAAAATCCAAATGTAAAAGAAGCTACCTTCAAAGCATCCAAAAGATCAAAGCAAAATAAAAATGAACAAGAAGAATATAGCAGCAGCAGTGACATCTCGGAAGATGATGAAGAAGTGGCCAACTTCATCAAAAGATTGAACAAGGGAACCAACGGTAGTATAGAGGTAAGCTTCCTTTAATTTGTTTTAATTGTCATGGTATTGATCATTTTGCTAACAAATGTCCTCATAAGAAAAAGAGAAATGATGAAGGTTACTCAAAAGGCAGACAAACATATAAAGGTAAAAGAACTACAAAAAAAGTCTTCAAGAAAAGATTTTGCACTAAAGAACACATCTCATCATCAGATGAAGATGAAGTTAGTGACAGTGAAACAGGGAGAGTTCTATTCATGGCAGTAGAAGACTCTGATAAAGAAGACTCCGAAGAAGAATATGAAGAAGCATATGAAGAAGAAATTGAAGAGGCAAAAGTTGACTTTCGAGAAGAATTAATGAGTGCCATAGAAGTTATCAGAAGAGAAAAGAAGAAAAACAAGAAACTACAAGCAGAACTAGATAAGAAAAAAGACACTCGAGAACTAGAACAAATGATCACAAAATTGAAGGTTCAAATAGAAGAAGATAAAAGAATTGAAGAAGAACTCAAAGAACAGCTAGAAGGAAAGGACATGATCATTGGAAACCTGGAAGCAGATATTGTCACACTAAGAAAGGATATTCAAAAGAAAAATATGTAGAATAGCTCAAAAGTTTTGGATGACATTATCAGCAGTCAAAAATCTCATCTTGACAAGTCTGGACTTGGATACAATCAGACAGAAAAGGGATCAAGCTCCAAAACAACAAAGCAAGAAACAAATCTAAATAGTTATGCAGAAATATTCAAAGGGGATAAAAAGATATATAAGGAATATTACAAGGACACTCCTCCACCGAGAAGATTTAGATTTCAGAATCAACAATAGATAGACAAGCCTCAAGAAGAAGAAGGATTCATAAGAGCACCTCCTTTCATAAGATCTTCAACTACCATGTATCAAACTATATTTTTTGGTTTATGTTATGCATGTAATAATTTTGGACATAAATCTGTAAATTGCATAGCTAACAACAGGAACAATAACTACTTTGAGAGCCATACACAAAGGGGTTATTCAAGAATACCAAGTGAAACACGGAGAAGAAATTACAAAAGGTTTGAATCTTTGAGCACTGAAGTGGAATGTTACAAATGTAACAATTTTGGACACATGACCAAAAATTGCAGAATGACAGTCCCTCCTAAAGAACCTCAACAGAGTCACAAACAAGAACCTCAGAAAATGACATGGATAAGAAAGCAAGATCAGTATAACAATGAAGACTGCACAGTCGCTCTACAAGATAAACAGAATACATGTGGTTGGTATGTTGACAGTGGATGTTAAAAACACATGACAGGTGATAGAGACAAGTTTCTTACATTACGAAAGGAAAGAGATGGATCAGTCTAATTTAGAAATGATGATTCAGCCAAAATCATTGGAAAAGGCACAGTCCGAATTGGGAACAAGAATGAAAAGGAAGAAAATGTTCTACTAGTAGAAGATATGAAACATAATCTTCTAATTGTGAGTCAAATGTGTGACCAAGGTCATAAAGTTACTTTCGTTTCACAAAAGTCTGAGATAAAAAAAGAAGGTTCAGGGAAATTGGTTGCTACATCTACAAGAACTTCAAGCAACATATATGTGTTAAGAGAAATTGGAAATGAAAAGTGTTGTCTAGGAAAGGAAGATGAAAGTTGGCTATGGCACAGAATAATGGGTCAAATGCATTTTGATAACCTTGTCAAATTTAGCAAAAGAGAAGCAGTCAGAGAAATTCCCCATATCATGAAACCAACCGACATTTTATGCAAGCATTGCAAACAAGGAAAGAAAACAAAGACCAGGTTCAAATCAAAGGAATATTCAACAACAAAACCACTGAAAATTGTGCATACTGAAATAGTTGGACCAACTAAAACAAAAGGCTTAAAAGGTGAGAGATACTTTATGTTATTAGTTGATGATTATACAAGAATGACTACAGTTTTCTTTCTAAAGAACAAGACATAAGCTTTTGAAAACTTCAAGATATACAAGGACATTGTTGAAAATGAGATGGATTTAAGAATCAAGTGCTTAAGATTGGATAATAGAGGAGAATTCACCTCAAAGGAATTTATAGACTACTGCAACAATCATGGAATAAAAAGCAATTCTTCGTCGCTAGGACCCCTCAACAGAATGGAGTTGTTGAAAGAAAGAACAGGACAATACCAGAAATGGCTTGAACAATGATAATGGATTCAAAGTTGACAGATATTTTTTGGACACAGGCAGTGCATACAACAATTCACATTCAAAATAGAGTAATGCTCAGAAACAACACTGATAAAACTCCCTACGAGATATGGAAACGAAGACCAAAAAATGTGAAGCATTTCAGATTTTTTGGAAGCAAATGCTACATCAAAAGAGAACATGGAAGAATGGAAAAGTTTGACTCTCATGTGGACAAAGGATTACTTGTTGTTTAGTTAAGTACAAGGAAATCATACAAGTGTTACAATCTAAGATTAAACAAAGTTGTGGAAAGAATAAACGTAACAATTGATGAAATAGGCAGACCATAATCAAAGGAAGAAGAAAACAAATCAATGGAACAACTTTTCGAAGAAGAAGATGAAAAAGAAGTAGAAGAGGAAGATGAATATGAAGAAAATCTGACAGAAGAAAAAGAGCAAGCTCAACGAGTATCTCCAAAGACACCTAGCAAATGAGTACAGAAGAATTATCCTTCAGATCAGATTATTGGAAACAAAGATGAAGGAGTTGAGACTAGAAGAAAACTCTGTTCACCATAACAAACACACCTAGCACTCTTATCTACAATTGAACCAAACTGTTTTGAAGAAGCCAACAAGGATGAATTTTTTAATAAGGCCATGGATGAAGAATTGGATCAAATAGAGAAAAATGACACTTGGGAATTGGTTCCAAGACCAAAGAATAAGAATGTAATCGACACAAAATGGGTTTTCAGGAATAAATTGAATGAATATGGACAAGTTACAAGGAACAAAGATAGATTGGTATTTAAAGGATATGTACACATTGAAGGAATTGACTTTGAAGAGACATTTTCCCCAGTTTCCAGAATGGAAGAAATCTATTTTCTTTTAGCTTATGCATGCTCCAAAAATGTTAAAGTATATCAGATGGACATAAAATCAACTTTTCTGAATGGGGAACTTGAAGAAGAAGTCTACATTGAACAACCAGAAGGATTTCAGTTGTCATAGAATATAGACTATGTGTGTAAATTAAAGAAGGCCTTGTATGGTCTAAAACAAGCTCCTAGAGCATGGTACTCCAGACTGGATAAGTACCTGCAACAGGAAGGTTTCAGAAAAGGAAGTGCAGACAACAAACTCTACATCAAGGTAAGTCAAGGTAATATTTTATTAATTGAAGTTTATGTTGATGATATTATTTTTGGTAGTGATGATGACAGGTTAAGAGAAAAAATTGCAAAAGACATGCAGAATGAATTTGAAATGTCGTTAGTTGGAGAACTATCCTTCTTTCTAGGAATTTAGATATGTCAAAGCAACCAAGGAATTTTTATTTCTCAAACCAAGTATATCAGAGAAATGATAAAGAGGTTCGGAATGGAAGATTGCAAACCAATTATCACTCCCATGCAAACCAGTTGTAAGTTGAGCAAAGATGATGTTTCAAGGTCTACAGATTAGAGGCAATACAGGTCAATGATTGGCAGCCTACTATATGTGATAGCATCTAGACTAGATGTAATGCAGGAATTTGGATAGGTGGCATGATTTCAAGAAGCACCAAAGGAATCACATGTATTAGCAATAAAGAGGATCTTCATATATCTCAAAGTAACAAAAGAGTTTGGATTATGGTATCCAAAAGGAAAAGATCTATCACTTATTGCCTACACAGATACAGATTGGGCAGGTTGTATTGATGATCGATGAAGCACTAGTGGAGCAACGTTCTACTTAAGTGAGTGTTTGGTATCATTTCTAAGCAAGAAACAATCATCAGTATCTCTATCTACAACTGAGGAAGAGTATGTTGCAGCAACAACATGTTGTACACGTGTTATTTGGATGAAACAAACTTTGACAGATATACAGGTTGAGTATGATGAGCCCATTCCAATATATTGTTATAATACATGTGTCATCAGTATCTCAAAAAACCCGGTGATGCACTCTAACACGAAACACATTCCAATCAAGTATCACTTTCTATGGGAACACGTTGCAGAAAATAACATCAAAGTTGAGTATGTGGGCACAAAAGAACAAGTGGTAGACATCTTTACAAAACCACTTCCAAGGGAAGCCTTTGAATATCTTCGCCAAAGACTTGGAGTTATTTCTACTCCAAAATGAATGCTTTTTGAATTCTTATTGAATGATTATCTCATATGTCTTAGATGTACACGAGGAAGCACCATAAGAGGACATCTCAATCAGGGGGAGTAGCCCTGAATGGAAAGATACCTTTTTCATTAATGAAAAAGGGGGAAAGATTTATCAAATGTAGAGGAAAGAGGCACGATTCCAAGGGGAGCATGAGTGATATGATTTCAGTATTGCATCAGAGTGTTTCCATGAATGCCAAAGGGGGAGATTGTTGATTAAGGTTGGTTATCATTAATGTCAACCCTTGAAGAAAGCCCCGTAGCAAAAGGGTTTGGGTAATGGACCCAATATTGTTTGATGTAAATATGGCTCATTATTGTTTTTTCATCGTTGATAAGAAGTAAATATGGATGAACTCCAAAGTGGTGCCCTTATGGTGAAATCCCTCATGGGAAGACGCTTTGAGAAGTAAGAGAACCCATGCTTAATTGTGGAATAATTAGATGAAGGACAATGAATTTGTCATGGAAACTATCCTATATGGATAGTGTTTGTCATTCCATTTCCATTGGTATGTATAACATCACATAACTCCTCATGGTTAGAGAGTTATGACCATGTGAAGTTGGAGAACCCAAGTTTGGGTAATGGACCCAAGTTTGTTTGATGGATAATGGTATGAGTTTTTCTATATTTGAAGGTAATAATATTCTATATGGATAGTACATGTCATTCCATTTCTGGTGGTATGTGGAATCTCACATAACTCCTAACGGTTTGAGAATTATGGCCTTACGAAGTTGGAGGACCCTCATATGTCATCTAGAAGCCCAAAAAGGTCAAAGTAGTCAAAGTGGTTTAAGAGATTTTAAAAGGTAAATAATAAAGTGAAGTGATGAGTGTATTATAATTCAAAGTGAATAAAAAATAAATTATTTCAATAATAAATTTAATGGAGAAATTAGAAGTGGGTTAACCCTAAAATAAGGAAAGTGGGCCAAGTGACCTAGAAGATGTTTTTAAGGAAACTACTTGGAGAGTATAAATAAGAGGCAAGGATCTCTCATTTTAATTACACTTGAGAATATTGAATATATATAGGTGTCTGAGGTAACCAAGGATATATAATCCAAATGTCTGAGGGAAGGTGAAGAAAAGAAGGCCGAAATGCAAGGAAGGATAAATTCTTTTGATGGTGCTTTCTAAGGTATGTTATTTATAGGTCATCTCACCATTTTCGCTATATATTTTTTTTCTATAATGATTCAGACCGTGAAATTGCTATGCCATTGAGAAAACATACCCAAGTATCTATGGTAAAACATTCATCTTATGGGTCATTTTATTTTGGGAGTTACACTCCGTGGAAAATAGGGTTTGTGGCTAGTCCTGAAACTAGTCAAAAACATGTGTTTTGGGTAAAAAGATCGTAACTTCTTCATAACAGATCCAAATTCTGTGAGACCAAATGTGTTGGTTAGGGTACAGTCTGTAGTATTCTGTGTAATAGTTTTTGATCAATTAAACTAATATTTCGTGTGGGGAACACTCTACAAGGTCACTCTCTAGAATAAGCCAGAATTTAGCAAGGTATGTCATTTTTGCTATAAATCCTTTTCTGAGAGGTTCCAAGTAGTGACACCTGGAGGAATTGCATAAAAAACACTAAAGAAAATCCGTATCAGTTTCATATCTTTATACATTACAGGTTCAAAGTTATGATTACTTCAAGATAAGGTTGTTGACTAATCCAAAACTAGGCATGTGAGAGTAAAAAAAAGTTTGATGAAAATTCTAGTCTCTTGTTGTTAAAGTTAAGGAAGGTTTGCAGGAATGTGATCATATACACCAGGTCTATTACAGAGCTACAAATCAGATTTGGATGATGAAATTGATGAGGGATTTTGGTTGAGGTACATGTTGAGTACATGGTTGAGACAAGTAGTTGATGAGTTGGCGCATACATGAGGTGTATAGTTGATGATGTTGGTACATATTGATGAGTAGTTGATACATGATTGGTACATACTTGGTACATGGTTGGATGCACTTGTTTATGGAATAGGTTGATTACAGGTTGTTTGGTACAAGTTGGTGCATGGTTGATGCACTTGTTTATGGTACAGGTTTATCACAGGTTGAGGTACAGGTTGATGCATGGTTGATGCATGGTACAAATGTATTGGTACAGGTTTACAATGGTATATCTCACAGAGATAGTGTGACAATGGTTTCATCATTCTACTTCTATTTTAGGGTGGCGGGATAGGGCAAGGATAGGTAGTTATAGCCACCTTTCGGTTGTAGCTGGAGAACATAGGGGGTTGTAGCCTCCTTCTGGTTGTAGCCAGAGAATTGGGGAGTTGGAGCTTCCCTCAGGTTGTAGCTTTAAAAACTAGGGGGTTGGAGCCTCCTTCCAGTTGTAGATGGAAAACAAATGAAGTTAGTTCTTCCAATGAATGTAATTCTTCAAGACATATAAGAAAAATAATTCCGTGGTTTTCTCCCGATTTGGGTTTCCACGTAAAACACTAGTGTACTGTGTATGTGTGTGATTGTTTATTTCTTAATGCTCATTATTGGATAATAATTCTACATTGATATAACATTTGAAGAAAAAACATTATAATTATGCTATTACTAATTCACCCCCCCTCTCAGTAATCCAACAAATACCCTCTTTGAATCAGAGGAGAGCTATCCTAAAGTGAAGAGGATATGTTACCGAGGTGATAATGGTGACCATCCTAAAAGTTTCCCCTTGCGTTGTACCTTGTGGATAATGACAACGACGATGATGATGATAATGGCAGTGATGATGATCACGAGGATGATGAAATTGATGATTATTATCATGATCATGAATATGATGATGATGATGATGACGATGACAATAATGATGATGCCAATGATAATGCCAATGATGATGATAATAAAAATGTGCATTGGAAAAAGTTGTAAACTTGTATGATTTGTGTTTCAAACTTGTTTCAACAGTCATCAGTGATAAATTGAAATATAATTTTAAGAATCCTCCAATGGCCTCCCAAGTGGTGATTCAAACTCATCTTCAATGTATTCTCTGAAGTGTAAAGTGGGGACAAAGGTTTTTTGGAGACCAATCACTAGTAAGGAATAACCTTGGTGAAAGGAAGTTATCATTCCAAGAAATATCTTTGGAAATATCTATTTCTATGTTTGGATGATCCTCTTTCAAATTCTACTAGCTCTAGTTACCCCAACAATTAGCTTTATGGAAACAAATGATGCAAAACCCCCATATGGGCTCGTGCAACCTCCCGGTCTAGTATCTCCCACAACAGATGAATAAGCTCTCAGATCCATGTTGGATTCTCTCTTATGCACATATGTCCCTTTAGTTTCTGTATGCATGTCCACACCAAACCCGTTGGGCGCTTACTCTAAGCCCCTTTCTCCTTGGAATCGAGACACAAGCGCTAGCCCCTTTTTACACTTTGAAATATCACATGACCTCAGGCTAGAACCGAGCACTTATCTGAAAGGTGTTATTCGAAGCTCCAAGATTTTGATGCTCTGATGGATTCACCAAACACAAAACTCCAATCTCTCAGAGTGGTTGCTGACCGAATTTGGTCATAAAGTTAACGTGACCAGTGGGTGTAGATTTTCTACCTATCCTTCCACTTTTCTATGTCCTTTCAAATGGTAAAATGTGATGGATGGCATGGGATTCTCCTCCCTCGATGATCAATGACTAAGATCTAATTCGGGACTCCAGGATTCAGAGGTTTTCATGACTCTAAGACTCAATTCCTCCCGGACAGCCAAACGTCGAACATGATCTACGACTCACTCTCCTCCTACAACCAACGACTGTGATTAAATCTAGGCTTCATAGATTTGGGGTTCCTCACTCCAAATAACAACCACCAAAATCCCAAACAGCCAAATGTTGAATTGATAAAGGGTGGAGATCTATGGCTAAGACTCTCTAGTTATTTGATGGTGGAGATTAAATCTGGTGATTCATATCTTTGGGGCTTCATCCACTCTGCAACAACTACGTCTGAAATCTCTTGGATAGTTGAAGTGAGGAAGGGCTTAACAATCAATGGCCCTCGCTTTAATCTATGATCTACGATTGAGATCTATTTCGGAACTTTGGGATTTGGCATTTTCTTCTCCTAACAACATAAGGACCAATCTTTGCCGAAGTGTAGAATCTCTGAATTGTGAGATCTACAGCTCACGTTATCCTTCTCTTAGATCCAACGATTGGGATCAAATATCCTCTTAAATGTGCTTCTCCTCTTGTATTGGTTTGATCCAATGGCCTATATCTATTTCCATAGCAAATCCAACGACTATTATGGCTTCTTCTCTTTTTTTGTCTCCACTTCCCTTCAACAAAGGAATTATCAAATTTTCAAAGGCTTGTCCTTTGTTCTCTTCGCTACAGGGTCAATGCCTTGGCCTCTTCTTGCATTCTATGAAATGCTATCTCTTCTGAGCTTGGAACTTATGATAATTTCTCTATTGCACACTTGCACTATCTCTCCTAAGCTTTCAACTCTTCGAACTTCAAAGGGGCTCAACCATTTTTTCCTTCGATTGAATCCTTGTTCCCCCCTGACACCTCCATTATTTCTCCTGTTCTTATGAACATGGTCAAAGTGTTCCTTTTATGGCCCTTCTGGAACTCTCTTCTCTTCCTCCTAAGATTTACCGACACTTTAACAAAGTGTTGGCTTCGTGCACTCCTTGAACTCGCCTCCTGAGTCTTGGACTTTACAAACCCACTTACACACTCCTTGTGCTTACCTTCCCTTGAGATTTTAAACTTCTATGAGTGTAGGCGCACTCCTTACGCTCACTCTGTGCACTAATTACACTATCCCTTATGATCTTAACTGATTTTGGTGTGCCCACTTAGCATGCTCCTCATAGAACTCCTAACTGGGTTCTAGCGCACTCCTTGTGATGGATTTTCATAGTTTTGTAACAACTCTAATGTGCACTCCTTGCATACCCTTGAGAGCCCAGAACACTCAGAAATTCACATAGATAGGGGCTTCTATCTATTCCTACAAAGGGAACATTTATATACTCATGTGTTGGTTACTATTTCCCTTCTCGGGTTGTATGAGTTATTGACCCAGGTTTCATGTCATTCGGGGTTTCAACAAAGGCTCTAAAACTATCGGCCCTCATGGTAAACCAGAAGGAAACACAACACTCGGAAGGTACTAAGCAGTCTCACACGAGATAGCTTTAAATGGGTGACTATAAGACTCAGGTGTTTACAGCCTAGGACAGAGTAGGGGATAGGGGTTTCTTGATGAAAGCCAGGTACCGTGAGTTGTAAGGTAAAATACTTATCCCTTGAAGTCGCATACATATATTTCATAGTTTAATTCCAGCAGAGTATAAATAGATTCATAACAACATGCTAAATCATTCATCAAGCTTAACCATTAATTGCTGAAAGAAAGAAGAGACATGCATACATTCAACATATTACACGAGTATTACTATGGTTCACCCCCTTCTAGGCTACGTCCACAAAGATTTGTCTCTTGGCTCTTTTATTATGGCAGTTATGCATTTCTGGCGCCGTGCGCTTACAATTCTCCACAAAACTGGGTAAGATCTATGTGAGGCGAACTAGATCACACCAATCTCTATAGCCTACAGTATAATCCTCAGATATAACTTCCCTCGTATCTTTTTTTCTCAACTGCTTACAAAATCGGTTCATACAGCTAAAAAAATTACATATCACCTACGCTCCTGCGTGGTTACAGTCTTCAAAACTTCACTCCAAAGCCTAACCATCAACATCAAC
This sequence comes from Picea engelmannii, assembly GCA_009831015.1. Lineage (NCBI taxonomy): Eukaryota > Viridiplantae > Streptophyta > Pinopsida > Pinales > Pinaceae > Picea > Picea engelmannii. The sequence continues at coordinate 403,528 of ML794071.1, forward strand.
AATAATAACAACAACCATAAACCAACAACCATATATGATACTTTCATATCTATATTTATACATTTTGGGCTCTTCATCCTTTTATGAAATATTACCAAAAACCTAACCCTTCTTATGTTATGTCTTTCTCCCATGCGCGTGTTTTTCTTCCTCCAGTTGTCACTTTCCTTTGTGCACGCCTTCTTGCATGCGCACTTGCTATTCTTTTGCCAGTTGTTACTTCAGGTTTCTGCACGCTTTCTTTCCCATGATAGTTCTTCTTTCCCCTTTGGCCTGGTGCCAACAGGCCCCTAACACTGACATGTGACTCGTCCCAAGTCACCTAATTTCTCTGTGCTTCCTCGATCTCCTTGGTGATCATTTGGAAACTCTCCTGCAACTCTGTTGCTTTTTTCAGTGCCTGTACGGTTTTCTCCTTGATGGTGTCGACTGTCTGAGCTTCCACTTCCTTTCTCAACAGTCCTATGAATTCTAGCCGAGTCTATGTTGTCTTCTGCCTACACAAGTACTTCTGCTACCCATTACTGTTGTTGTAACAAATATTGAAATTTTGGCTTTCGGTCACTTAGGAGAATGAATGGAAGCATTGGCAGTGGAACGACCGCATACACCGAGCATTAAGCCACATGGAGAAAAATCTCAAGAGTCCAGGTTTTTTTCCATCTAGGATTTGGCCGATGTAGATATCTTACTACTACAACCCCGATCCTCGAATTCACTAAAGTATTAAAGGATAAGCCGGGTCAAATAAAGATTAAGAAAGATTAACATTAATAAATCTCATCGCAATTTCACGATTCGGGATTTCTCGTGTCAAGTATTATTGAAGTCCCAACACTTAAATCCACGAAAGGATAAAGATTAATTGCTAATCATGATTAATTAATAGATTAAAACAAATGATTATCGTCTAATTAATCCCATCGCGATTTCGCAATTTCGGATTCCTTGCATGTCATAACTCTTGAGGACATGATACCCAAAATCTGAAGGCCCGAAAGAGAGAAATGTAAAATATGAAATGTATTTTGGGGATTTTTCCATTGGGCATTTGGATGACATGAATATTTTAATAACCACTGCTTCGTTTCTCTGAATCCCGAAAACCCGAAATCGGGACTCCAATCATATGCAAAACTCCTTTAGAAAAACACAATTTGCTTGACCGTGGAGAGGTCATTTTTCATGTTCGAATAGTCGAACGACATCTAACATTCCTAATATGTCCAGTGGTGTCTTCATAATTTCATTTGGAGCTTGGTAAGGTAGTAAAAAGTCGCCCGCAGGATGAGGTTTGTTTTCAGAAATATGGAGTTTTTACTGTGCGGAGTCATCATTTTCAAATGAGGATTCTGAGCGACTGGAGTATCATTTTGAAACACGGTTGCGGGATTTTGTGCCTAACACATCAGAGAGCATTAGCCTCATTTAGTTTTCCTATAGGTGTCACAGATTGGGAGAATCAAATCCATCTCTGAGCCCTAATTTTTGGATTTCATATTTTCCTGTTTTGACACATGTTTGTTAAATGCATATTTGGGAAAAATGAAAAGGGGTCTGAGAGAACTGAGAGAGGTTTTTGCTCAGAATAAATAGATTCACAAAATCCTCTTTCATTTTATACACAGTTGTCTCTATTTGAGAGATATAGATCCATAATTGCATCCCTAGTTTTCGACAGTTTGGCCCATTTTCTATGGCAGAAAGTTTCAAGAATTGGTTGTAACTATTGTTATCTTTTAGATTAGAGAGGATTTCGACCTCAATACATATAGGAAGCATATTTGTAAAAGGAGGGATGAGGAGTAGTACTCTGGGGAAGTAGCACTTGTTTTCATGTTTAATAATAGAGTGCAGAGTGTTTTCGATCTATATTAGAGATTCTTGTGATTTTGTTTGTAGAGAATGTCTTATTGCTTCATTTTCACATCATTTCACTTGGTTTTATTTCCATTTGCTTCCCTATTTGTAACTGTGTTTGTAATGGAATTCATCCATTTGTTAGATGCTCTATTGTTGGACAGGTTATACGTTGTTTCTTGTAGAGATATGAAGGTTCATAATTCATCCTTGCTAGATGCTCTGTCCCAACTATCTCTTTCCATTGATTTATGCTTGTAATTCACTCATTGATAAGTGCTCCTTGCATTTTGATATGTTTTCTCTTTATTTTACTGCCATACTTTTTATAAATCCTTCCCTCTATAATCGACTTCTATCTCACCTTTTCTCCATGGATTTCCATTGCCGAAAAACTCTTATTACTTTCTTGATCATTTGACTCCATGCCCAATGGACTACTTTCCGGTCCAACCCATCAACCCTAAAAACCCAAAAATTTTTGTTACCCATAGATCTGCCCACTATTAAGCTTATTGAATATCCTACTGTGACATATTTTTGAGAGATCCCTCTCGAGTTGGAAGGGATAGTTTCCAATCAAAAGTGGTTCGAGGTTATCTCAGAATTTACTTGCATGCAACCCAAGTCAAGTCCGAGTGAAAAAATTTATTTCATTTAAAATGTGCTAAGGCTTGGCTCTATTACAGCCTAGAACCAACTCTTGCAACAACATTTTCTAGTGTCGTTGCCGGGGACGGAGGAAATAAGTTATCTTCCCTGGGATACGACAAAAAATTTAGATCTATTTCTTGATGGTGAACAAGGGATAGGCATTCAATTGGTTGTGATCATTTTGTTGATTAAGGTTGGTTGTCATTGATGTCAACTCTTGAAGAAAGACCCGTAGCACAAAGGTTTGGGTAATGGACCCAATAGTGTTTGATGTAAATATGACCCATTATTGTTTTGTCATGGTTGATAAGAAGTAAATATGGATGAACTCCAAAATGGTCCCCTTATGGTGAAAGCCCTCATGGGAAGACGCTTTGTGGAGTAAGAGAACCCATGCTTAATTGTGGAATAATGAGATGAAGGAAAGTGAATTTTTCAGGGAAAATATCCTAGATGGATAGTTCTTGTGATGTCATTTCTGGTGGTATGTGGAATGTCACATAATTCCTCACGGTTAGAGAGTTATGGCCTTGAGAAGTTGGAGACCCCAGGTTTGGGTAATGGACCCAAGTTTGTTTGATGAGTAACGGTATGAGTTATGATATATTTTCAGATAATACTATTCTATATGGATATTACATGTCATGCCATTTCTGGTGGTATGTAGAATGTCACATAACTCCTCACTGTTTGAGAGTTATGGCCTTACGAAGTTGGAGGACCCTCATATGTCATCTAGAATCCCCAAAAGGTCAAAGTAATCAAAGTGGTTTAAGAGATTTTAAAAGGTAAATAATAAAGTGAAGTGATGAGTGTATTATAATTCAAAGT
>ML794071.1:414909-430321 GCA_009831015.1 Picea engelmannii
TGTTTTTAAGGAAGCTACTTGGAGAGTATAAATAAGAGGCAAGGCTCTCTCATTTGAATCACACTTGAGAATATTGAATATATATAGGTGTCTGAGGTTTAAAAATGATATCTAAGCTGAAATTCTGAGGAAAGTGAAGAAAATAAGGCCGAAATGCAAGGAAGGATAAATTCTTTTGATGGTGCTTTCTAAGGTATGTTATTTTCAGGTCATCTCACCATTTGCGCTATAACATTTTTTCTATAATGATTCAGATCCTGAAATTGCTATGAAAGTGAGAAAACATATCCAAGTATAGGTGGTTAAAAATTCAGCTTGTGGGTCATTGTATTTGGGGAGTTACACTCTGTGGAAAATAGGGTTTATGGCCAGTCCTGAAACTAGTCAAAATCAGGTGTTTTGGGTAAAAACGTCATAACTTCTTCATAACAGATCCAAATTACATGAGACAAAATGTGTTGGTTAGGGTACATTATTTAGTATTCTTTGTAATAGTTTCAGATTATTTCATCAAATATTTTGTGCGGGGAACTCTCTACAAGGTCATTCTCTAGAATAAGCTAGAATTCAGCAAGGTATGCCATTTTTTCTATAACTCCTTTTATGAGAGGTTACAAGTAGTTTCACTTGGAGGAATTGCACAAAAAAAATTGAATAACATTGTGTATCAGTTTTATATCTTTATACATTACAAGTTCAAAGTTATGATTACTTCAAGTTAGGGTTGTTGACTAATCCAAAACTAGGCATGTGAGACTAAAGAAAAGTTTGATGAAAATGCTAGTCTCTTGTCTTTAAAAGTTAAGGAAGGTTTGTAGGAATGTGATCATATAAACCAGGTCTATTACAGAGCTACAAATCAGATTTGGATGATGAAATTGATGAGGGATTTTGGTTGAGGTACATGTTGAGTACATGGTTGAGACAAGTAGTTGATGAGTTGGCNNACATACATGAGGTGTATAGTTGATGATGTTGGTACATATTGATGAGTCATAGTTGATGAGTAGTTGACACATGATTGGTACGCACTTGGTTATGGTACAGGTTGGTGCATGGTTGATGCACTTGTTTAAGGTACAGGTTGATTAGAGGTTGGTGCATGGTTGATGCACTTGTTTATGGTATAGGTTGATTATAGGTTAGTGCATGGTTGATGCACTTGTTTATGGTATAGGTTGATTACAGGTTGAGGTACAGGTTGATGCATGGTTTAGATTTATTGGTACAGGTTTACAATGGTATATCTCACAGTGATAGTGTGACAGTGGTTCCATCATTCTACTTTTACTTCAGGGTGGCAGGACGAGGCAAGGATAGGTGGTTGTAGCCACCTTCCGGTTATAGCCGAAGAACATTGGGGGTTGTAGCCTCCTTCTGGTTGTAGCCAGAGATTTTGGGAGTTGGAGCTTCCCTCAGGTTGTAGCCTGAGAAACTAGGAGGTTGGAGCCTCCTTCCAGTTGCAGCTAGAAAACAAAGGAATTTGGTGCTTCCAATGAATGTAATTCTTCAAGACATATAAGAAAAAACATTCTATGGTTTTCTCCCGATTTGGGTTTCTACGTAAAACACTGGTGTACTGTGCATGTGTGTGATTGTTTATTTATTACTACTCATTATTGGATAATAATTCTACATTGATATAACATTTGAAGAAAAAGAATCATAATTACATTATTACTGATTCACCCCCCCTCTTAGTAATCCAACACATTCATCTGGAGACTCCTTGGTTCAAAGACTCTACATGATTCACTAGCGACTCCACTGGTCTCAAAATGTCGGATTTGTTCGCCACTCGGATTGCTGCAATGTTTTCTCCTTTGGACTTTGCAAATGTTTATGGTTTTACAAACACTATTCCAGACATTAAATTTTGGGAAGACATCCTTCCTAAATTTGGAGAATATGTGGACGACAATCCCGCCCAACACTTGTTTGAATTCCACAACCTCACGGATGAATTAAACATACATCATGAAGATGTCCTCATGAAACTGTTTATGTTTTCGTTGGAAAGAGATGCTAGACTCTGGTATAAATATTTACCTCATTCCAGTATTTCTTCATTGAAATATTTTCACATACTTTTTCATCGGCATTGTAAAATAATCTATTCAGCTGAAATACTTTTTGAAGATTTTTGTAATATAAAATTCATAAGACAAACAGATCAAACACATCTTCTTGAATAGGAGGAAGGAATATCATAAATTTCTCAAGCCGATGAAGATAATCAATATGAAGAAGAGTTGGCTAATAAAAAAGTAGGATATGATAGCTCTTCTGATCACATTCAATAAGAATATATTCAGCATCATGGTCAACATGCAGAAGAGAAACAAAACAATAGTTGCTTGATCCAGAAATTGCATAGACCACCTCCTCCTTTAACAGAAGAAGAGATAGATTTTCTCCTGAACAATCATGTTGCAACCCTTGCTTACATAGATCTACAACATTCACATAGTCCTGAACATGTGAGTGAAACTTCTTCTATTACTGAAAATGAAAATCTAAGTTTAAATCATGATAGCCATGGAACTTTAGAGAAAGTTAGTAAACCAATTTATGATGATGATTTCCGGCCAGAGGATCATCTTGTAGAAACTGTTTTGTTTCATGAAGAAGATAGGGTTGTCATGTTTAATAACCTTGAAGAATGTTTGTTGTTCGAAGATGCTTTAGACAATGATTTGGAGGAGTGCGGATCTGAGATAGATAGCTTCACAGTTGATATTCCTAGCATTTGTCTGACTGATGACACTCCTGAGTTATCTGATGAACCTGTTTATGATGAATATCTAGAAGAACAATAAGAAAATATTTATTTTTCATCACACACGATAATTTACAATAGTCCTCCTTTGTTTGATGAATGTGATGAAAGTGTTTCTGAATATGATGAGCAACAAGAAACTTTGGTTCAACAGGAAAGTAATCAACAACATCATGAAAAATATCAGCCTATGTATAACATATACCAAGAAGTTATTTGGACAGCAGGTGAAGGACATAAGGAGGGGTTACTGAAACAAGTGATCTCTCCTCCCTGTTTAGCAACCATTGAACAATAGACCAGTAAGTTTCAATGTGACATTTTTTCACCAGTGGAAGAAAAAATCAGCAGTGGACAAAGTGCGCAAAAACATTTCAGACAGCTTGCCCAACAGGAGGAAGTATAGATTAATTGTGAAAGTGGTATATCTCTTCCCTTCTACAATCCAGTAGCAATTTATATGGAGTCAAAATGGGGGACTAAATATTTTATTTCCAACTTCTTGAAGTTTGAATTTCAAAACTCTAAGTACCTTCTCCCAGGGCATGTTTTGAAATTTGCAGTTGCTCCTGTCATCCTTTTTCTCAAAGATGGAAGTATAATTAAGTTTGTTAGTCAGATACTCGCTTAGTTGATTTGAAAGTTTTCCTATACTTGAATAAAGTAGTGATATCGGTTAGAGTAGGTGATGTATATAAATAAGCTTGACTTTGAGCACTAGAGTACAACAATGGTTCTCAGTATGTTTTAGGTTTAGTTTGGAATCTAGTATGGTTTTGTGTAAAGCATTACGACTCCATAGCCCAATGAATGCATACGCGGTTTTTTGTTTTGGAAAGGTGCAAGTAAAGTGATAGAGTTCAAAGTTTGATAAGGATGATTTCAAGTCGCCCCATGGATGAAGGTACATGGTCTATTATTATTGCGCTTTGTAGGAAAGCACCATCCCTAGATGGAGCCTCTGTTGTAACAAATATTGGAATTTTGGCTTCTGGTCACTTAGGAGAATGAATGGAAGCATTCGCAGTGGAACGACCACATACATCGAGCATTAAGCCACATGGCGAAAAATCTCAAGAGTCTGGGTTTTTTGTCATCTAGGATTTGGCCGACCTAGATATCTTAATAAATATAACCCCAATCCTCAAATTCACTAAACTATTAAAGGATAAGCCAGGTCAAATAAAGATTAAGAAAGATTAACGTTAATAAATCTCATCGCAATTTCGCGATTCGGGATTTCTTGCGTCAAGTATTATCGAAGTCCTGACACTTAAATCCATGAAAGGTTAAATATTAATTGCTAATCATGATTAATTAAGACATTAAAACAAATGATTATAGTCTAATTAATCCCATCGCAATTTCACGATTCGGGATTCCTTGCATGTCATAACTCTTGAGGACATGATACCCGAAACCCAAAGGCCCGAAAGAGTGAAATGTAAAAGCTGAAATGTATTTCGGGGATTTGGCCATCAGGGATTTGGCCGACATGAAGATTTTAATAACCACTGCTTCGTTTCCCAAAATCCTGAAAACCCGAAATCGGGACTCCAGTCATATGCAAAACTGCTTTAGAAAAACACAATTTTCTCGACCGTGGAGAGGTCGTTTTTCACATTCGAATAGTCAATCGACATCAAAAATTCCTAATTTGTCCAGTGGTGTCTTCATAATTTCAATTTGAGCTTGGTAGGGTAGTCAAAATGCCCCCGCAAGATGAGGTTCGTTTTCAGAAATATGGCATTTTTACTGTGCTGAGTCATCATTTTCAAATGAGGATTCTAAGCGACTGGAGTATCATTTTCAGACACGGTTGGAGTATTTTGTTCCTAACACATAAGATATCATTAGCCTATTTCAGTTTTACTACAGGTGTCACAGATTGGGAGAATCAAATCCATCTCCAAGCCCTAATTTTCGGATTTCGTATTTTCCTGTTTTGACACATGTTTGTTAAATCCAAATTTGGGAAACATGAAAAGGGTTCTGAGGGAAATGAGAGAGGTTTTTTCTAAAAATAAATAGATGCACAAAATCCTCTTTTATTGTATACAAAACTATCTATATTCTAGAGATACAGAGACATAACCGCAAATGTATTTTTCGGCAGTTTGGCCCATTTTCTATTGTAGAAAGTTTCAAGAGTTGGTTGTAACTGTTGTTATCTTTTAGATTAGAGAGGATTTCGACCTCAATACATATAGGAGGCATATTTTTAAAAGGAGGGAGGAGGAGTAGTACTCTGGGGCTGTATCTCTTGTTTTCATGTTTAATAAAAGAGTGTAGAGCATTTTCGATCTATATCAGAGATTCTTGTGATTTTGTTTGCAGAGAATGTCTTATTGCTTCGTTTTCACATCATTTCACTTGGTTTTATTTCCATTTTCTTCCTTATTTGTAACTGTGTTTGTAATGGAATTCATCCGTTTGTTAGATTTTCTATTGCTGGATAGGTTATAGGTTGTTTCTTCCAGAGATATGAAGGTTCAGAATTCATCCTTGCTAGATGCTCTGTCCCAACTATCTCTTTCCACTGATTTATTATTGGAATTCACTCATTGCTAAGTGCTCCTTGAATTTTGATATGTTTTCTCTTTATTCTGCTGCCATACTTTTTATAAATCCTTCCCTCTGTAATCAACTTCTATCTCACCTCTGCTCCATGGATTTCCATTGCCGAAACACTCTTATTTCTTTCTTGATCATTTGACTCCATGCCCAATGGACTACTTTCCGGTCCAACCCATCAACCCTAAAAACCCAAAACTTTCTGTTACCCACATATCTACCCATTGTTAAGCTTATTGAATATCCTATTGTGACATATTTTCGAGAGATCCCTCTCGGGTTGGAAGGGACAGTTTCCAATCAAAAGTGGTTCAAGATTATCTTGGAATTTACTTGCATGCAACCCAAGTCATGTCTGAGTGAAAAAAATTATTTCATTTAAAATGTGCTAAGGCTTGGTTCTATTACAGCCTAGAACCAACTCTTGTGACAACACCTGCAACGGTTCTATTTGAGCTTGACGATCCTATTCATGTGCTTGCGCAGTGATAAGTTATTCCTATATCTTCTTCCACTCTTGTGTTCCCTTGACCCATTCTAGAATTGGTATGGTATTTTGTCCCTGCTTGAGTTCTTGGATCGTTGCATTGATCCTCTCCTCCTCCTTGTCCTAGTGTTGGACCTGTGGATGCTCTTCCAGCCTTGTACAAAGTTGCGTTATTTTATCTAGCAAGTTGGCTGCTGTGATGAGCTATTTTTCTAGCTCTTGTAGTTGCATTCCTGCTTCCTACTTCCTTTTCTCCTTCACTACTGGTGGAGTTGTCAGTTTAATCTATCCGCGGAGAGTCTCGATCTTCTTTTGATAATGATCAATTTCCTGAGCCACCTGGTCGATATTTTCTGTGGTTGGGAGTTCATTTCCTTGTGCATTAGTTGGAAGTTTCCCAAAAATTTCTTCCACTCTGCATTCCTTCTCCTCCCACACTTCATATTTGGCCTGCGCACAAATTGTTTCTAGCACTTCCTGCTTCTTTGTTGCTTGTTGTAGCTCGACTAAGTTTTTATGTGCTCGTGACTGCATCTCGTGTTCGACTCTAACCTATAGTTTGTATAATTCTCTTGATTGCATCTGTGTCAAGACCAATTGGATATGATCCAAATCCTTTAGTGGTGTCTATCCCACAATTTCATCCATTCGCAGCATGCTAGGCTTTATGTAGACCGTGGAATGTACATGTGGTATTGGAAGAACTAGGTCGTGTTCTTCTACCTCCACCGTTTCTATGGTCTGTGTGGCCGATGGCTCTATTCCTCTACTGCTTCTCATGATCTGGGCTTCCCTGCATTTATTAAGGAGCTTCCCCATTTATGTCAGTTCCTTCTGCAGTTTATCCTTATGGTGCGCGACATGATCAAAATCCTCTGCGAGGCAGTCTTGGACCATTTTAGCAATCATCTCCCCATTATCCTCCATTATTGTGTAGTCCAGTGGTTGTCATTGTGCCTTCTTTTTATTGCACACACCTACTTCATGTACCACTAGTCTCTTAGTTCCCCCTGGTTCCTGTGTGATGGATTTCGATGCGGTTTCTTGTGCTCCCTCAGCCGATTTCCGCTATCCATTGGTTGGCTAAGTGGTTTTTGTCTTCCCCTTCTAGATCCCTAGATTCTATGAGCCGTCATCTGCCTGAGTCAACTTAGTTTGTCTTGTTCTTCATTTCTTGGGTACTGTGATTTGTGGAGATTGGGTTTCCACCTGCGCAACCCCTCCTTCTTTTGTTTGTCTCGATACTTCTCTGGGTATGGTTGGAATCCTCCATTCATCAGGACATTCATTGATGATCATGTTGATATCTCCCTCGCTGACGCAGTAGCCCATCTGTATCCATTGTTTATCCATATCCTACCTTGGTTGTATCCACATGGCTTGTCACCTAGCCCATAAATTGGTGATGCCCCCATATTGTGTGACAGCCTCTGGTGTTATTCTCCATGCTCGGTTGATGGCTTCCTGTATCTCTCATAGGTAAGATTTGAATACGATTCCATTCTCCCTCTTATGTTTTTCTAGTGGTGTGGATCTCAAGATGCGATATCTTGCTCCTCCTGGATGTGGTGTGGTACAAAAGATGACATGTTTTGGTTCTTTCCATCCCATGAAATCTATGAGAGTGATCAGCCATGAGTAATGAAATTCCGTACTTGCATCCTGCACGTCTTTGCAGTCTACCTGGAACAAATTTGATAGGTATGGTGCCCAGCTCATTGAGGTGCCTTCTGCGCACTGAGATGCAACATCAATGACTCCTGATGGTACTTCGTCTTTGCAGCATTTTATTAGCAGTTTTCATGCTAATATTTTTGCGCCCAATTGTGTCGCAGCATTGTTGATCCATTTAATTATAATGCCTCTTGTTCTCCTGTTGGTGCCATATTTCTTCTTCATCTCTTCTGCCCATTTTTTTCCCTTGGACTTATTGTCCAGAATCACCGTGGGATCCATACCCTGGGTGGATAGGCTTGTTATCTGCACAATAAGTTCGAAAGTTATGGGGACGGGTTTGTCCATCCATACATCCCCTCCATGCGTAATTGCTAACATTTTCTTCACACATGCCGATGCATATTGGCCTCTGCCAAAGTGTGGTATCTTCAGCAATCCTAGAATTCTTGCTCTGTCTAGTCTAGTTGCCCATTGGTGTGGATGAGTGATGGTTTGTTCGAGTTGGTTCACGACTATTTTTTGCATAAAGACCTGCGGTGAAAACTCTATATATTTGTTTTCATATGCTATGTCATGGCTGAAATACTTGAGCTTCCTGATGTGACCCAATAGTTGTGGGTCCACCTGTACTCCCCCTAGTATGTAAGGTATCACAATCTCTGCAGCCGGTTTCTTTCGAGGTGAGCTTGGTATCTGAACTCAGTCCTCCTGTTATGTTGGCTGGATTGAAGTTACAGAAACTCCTAGATGTTCCCCTGTCATCGAATATAGACACACCCAGGTAGTTCCAGCACTCTCCTTGGCTGGGTGACCTAAGTCGGGTGCTTGCATCTCGTCTGGTTGCTCCTATGCTCCTAGATGTTGTTCCATTCCGTTCACTTCCATGGCTGCTTCAGTACATTTCGGTGGTATTTCCTGGTGGGTTTCTTCTTCATTGTTCCGAGGCTCGTGCACCGCTGCTAGTGTATCCTGTTCCATGGCCTCTGTTTCTGGTTTCGGAATATCCTCTAGTATTGGTATGGACTCTACTAGGATTTCCTCTGGCGACCATTTGTTGGTTACTATTTCCATTCTCAGGTTTTCTGAGTTATTGACCCAGGGTTCATGTCATTCAGGGTTCCAATAAAGCCTCTAAAACTATTGGCCCTCCTAGTAATCCAGAAGGCAACACAACACCTGGAAGGTACTATGCAGTCTCACCTGAGATAGCTTTAAATGGGTGACTATAACACTCAAGTGTTTACATCCTAGGATAAAATAGGAGATAGGGGTTTCTTGATTAAATCTAGGTACCGTGAGCTGTAAGGTAAACTACTTATCCCTTAAAGTCACATACGTATATTTCATAGTTTAATTCTAGCAGAGTATAAACAGATTCATAACAATGTGCTAACTCATTCATCAAGCTTAACCATTAATTGTTGAAAGAAATAAGAGACATGCATACATTCAACATATTACATGAATATAACCGTGGTTCACCCCCTCCTAGGCTACGTCCACAAAGATTTGGTTCTTGGCTCTTTTATTATGGAAGTTCTTCATTTCTGGTGCCGCATGCTTACAATTCTCCAAAAAACTAGGTAAGATCTATGTGACGCAAACTAGATCGCACCAGGCTCTATAGCCTATGGTCTAATCCTCGGATCTACATTCCCTCGTATCTTCTTTGCTCAAAAATGTATTCATACAGCTAAAAAAATTACATATCACCTACGCTCCTGTGTGGTTACAGTCTCCAAAACTTCACTCCAAGGCCTAACCCTCAACAACAACAATAATAACAACAACCATCAACCAACAACCATATATGATACTTTCGTATCTATATTTATACATTTCGGTCTCTTCAGCCTTTTACAGAATATTACCAAAACCCTAACCCTTCTTACGTTAGGTCTTTCTCCCATGCGCGTGATGTTCTTCCTCCAGCTGTCACTTTCCTTTGTGCACGCTTTCTTGCATGCGCGTGTGCTATTCTTTTTCCAGTTGTTACTTTCATTTTCTGCATGCATTCTTTCCCACGATCGTTCTTATTTCCCCTTCATCCTGGTGCCAACATCATGGAATTCACACATGCATAGTAAAAATTTAGAAAACACATACTCATTCACATAGAACACACATAGAAATTCATATGTAGGGAAATCTGTTTTTCTACTAATCTGAATTCTTTTTACAAGAGTGTTTACAATGGTTATGAGAGTGGATTACAATAGAGTCTTAGTTCTTCTCTTTTCCACGGAATTCTCCTCATCTACCTATCTTGAGAATTATTCCCCCTTATTCTCTTAATACCCTCTACTACTCTCAATACATTGATATTTTATTTACAAAAGAGGGGCTTCTTAGTCCTTCCTCACCTAATTGCATTAAATTACAATTAATTTACATCAACTCCAGATCGGATCTAGATTCATATACATGTTATCCATTAAAGTAAACTTACACTATCCTTGCACAAATACAATGGATCCTCCTTCCTAGAGCCTTAAACACTTAATTTACATTAAATGATAAATTTGAAAAAAAATGAGAATGATGGTGCTTCTCTCTCCTTGGGATATACTACATCCATGTGTGTTTCTGCATTAGTTGTTGGCATGGTGTTGATGCTCCTGCATCATACTCCTTTGTTGAAAAAATCATAAGCTCCTAGTAATGGATCCTTTGTTGTTGTTGTTGAGATCCTCCAGGGTCGCAAACTTCACTCTAGAGTTGTCCACCTGTTCCTCTTCCATCTTGTTGTTATCCAAATACTACTACATGCACTCCTCTTGGTTTCCAAATTTTTGTTGCAGTGCCCCATTTATATTGCCACTTCAATCTCCTCTTTTCATCCTCCATCTGTTGTTGATTATCTCCTTTGTTGACTTCAACATCAGTATCTTTATCTCTTCAATTTCCTTGTCCATCGTGTCCATGGGTTGGCTCCTCTCCTACATTCTTCTCTACTGCTACGGCATCTCCTATTCTACCGCAATATCCAAATTGGCTTGTTGGATGAGCCTCCTCTGGGTTATTTCTCTTTATCCCAAGGATTCCAATTCTTCATACAGATCAAAGGAAATATCATTATGATCTCCCATGTTGACTTCATAACTTGTGGCACTAGCTTTCCATTCCTCTGCAGACTCTGATTCCACATAAATTTTACTGAGTTGTTGCTTAGCCATTTCCTCTGAGATTTTTATTTCTTCTAGTTCCTCTATCCCTCTATCATCTCCTTTGACTAGAATAATTCCAGCTTCATCCAGTTGCTCCTCATGTTTAAATTATTCTCCATTGTCTTCTCTATCTGTATAAATTTGTTTCTGCATCTCTCCTTGAACATTCTCTTGGTTCACACATGTGTGGGCCTTCTCCTCGTTCTTCTCTTGAGAAGATTTCAAAGTCTTCTCCTTCTCCTCCTCCATGATAGTCTCTGTCGGTTGTCCTTATTATTTTTCTCCTGCAGTTACACACAAACTGTATGAGAACCCTAACTTGGATATTATTGTAATAGAGCTCTGCTCAACTGGAGTTTTCCTCCTCAAAGAGGCATGTGAACATTGCTTTCAGATTCAAAGTGTTATTTATGTTATTATTCTCATATCATTTCAGTGTTATTGTGGTGAATGTTCTGGTTATATTGTTGTTATACTGCCATTACTAGCATTTTATTTCTGTTCTGCATACATTTTATATCTAGTATATTACAAGTGTTATCAAAGCACTTTCCTCGACAGAAAGTGTGGGTTAATTTTTTTTCTAGGTTAGAGACGTATTCCGGTGTCTTTAAGCCACAGAGATCTATCGTTATGTGCATAAACCCGTAGTTGAGGGATTCATACATGCAGGAAATACAAGTGGTACTTAAGTGCACATCTGTTGGCCACCCTTGTAACCCCTGTTGGTACCCCTTTGAGTGGTAGCACATCAGACAACACCCATGTACGGATCGGCCTAGATTACCTGAAAGCCCTCTTTAGATAAACCGATTGGCTACCTAACTGCTATAGTGTCACCGAGAACATCACTCGGGAAGATACTCTCTAGTACATGGGTAGTCGGGTAGTATGGATAAGGGTACAGTTTATCCTCCTTAGTTAGTTCCCTAAGATATTAGGCCGGGTACTACTATTAAACCCCGCACGTATATCAAAGAGCTATAGCACAAGGAAAACCCTTGTCTGTAGAACCCTTGAATACCTAACCCTTGGGGACATAAACATAAACAAATTAAAACAAACAAGATCTATTGCCACGCAATTGTGTTCTGGTTGCCAAGTAAATATACATTTATTTCTGGTTAAGCATTTGGGCATTTCCTCTATGCAGTATTCTTCAGACCGAAGTCTAACTCCATAGGTGTAAAAAAAAAAAAAGGTCTGGAAAAATTTTCACCATTATTTGAGACCTATTCCATTGGATTCATATCTTCTCCCTTATCACATTCATCCATACCATTTTTTGATAAAGTTGTTGACCCCGCCTGCCCCTTTTCAGTTCCCCCATCCTCATGGCCCATACCTGTAGCCAAGACTTGGAAGCTCGCTTAACCACCTTGCAATCTGGTCTCATCGATACCCAACAAGAAGTGAAACAACTCAGTGCCAATGTTGTCACCATCAATACAACCATGCAGTCCTCAAGGGAGGAAATCAAACAAGACCTCACAGCTCAGCTCGAATCAGTCTTTTCGGCACTCTGCACCAAACTGCATATCCCTACAGATAACCCTTCCTCTTCCTCACCTCCACATACTGAAGGTGACCATTCCCCTCATTCCCATAACTTTCATAACCATCACTTTCAATGTGACCTACACCTTCCGCGAGTGGATGTGACCAAATTTGATGGCTCGAACCCCACTGGTTGGGTAACCCAAATGGAACATCATTTCTCTTTATATGACATTACAGATGCCTTGGCCAAACTCCGGTATGGTGTTCTCCATCTAGATCAAGAATGTTGGCAATGGTGGCAATGGAGAAAAAATTCTCATCAAGGGTATATTTCTTGGACGCACTTTGTGGCAGAGATTTATGAATGCTTTGACACTGACACCAACCATTTGGGCAGTTTGACAAAGTTGAAGCAATTAGGAACAATGGAAGACTTTATAACTACCTTTGAGCGCTTGACTTTTAGAACAGAGGGCATGTCTGATGCCTTTTTCCGAGAGTGTTTTATCAACAGCCTCAAGGATGAGATTTGGTCCCATTTCCTCATGGCTCGGACTTAGAGTTGGGTGGAGGCTACTAAAAGATATAAAGAAGCACAACAGGTTGTATCTTCTCAAAACCGAAAACCCTCCTTTATCCCTCACCCTAAACTAGTAAATCCCACTACTCCCTTTTCTCCACTAAAGATCCAAAAATTGACCAGGGATGAAATGGTTGAACGCCAACTTAAAGGCCTTTTTTATAACTGTGATGAAAAATATTTCCCGGGCCACAAGTGTAAAGAACAAAATCTTTTTATGGCCATCTCTGAGGATATTTAAAAAGAGGATGTAGAAACTCCCCTTGTGTCTGAGTCACCTGAATCCACTGATATAACCCCTCCCTTAGACCCTCCCGAATTAGAACCAATCATTTCCCTCAATGCTCTCACTAGCTTCTCTGCCCCCCAAACCCTCAAGCTAATCAGTTACATCAAGCATCGAAAGGTCATCATTCTGGTTGATAGTGGCAGCACCCATAATTTTATTCATCGCTGCATTGCCCAAGAAACTCATTGCTACATCCATGCCGTCAATAATTTCCAAATCATGATTGCCAATGGTGGCTCCATGAAATGTGGAGAGCATTGTGAAAATGTGCATCTCCAAATTGGTGACTACCACCTGAAATCCCATATGTTTTCTATCAACATGGGAGGTTGTGACATTGTTTTGGGTACAGACTGGCTAAGGACTTTGGGTCCCATTCTCATGGATTTTAAATACTTAACCATGCAATTCTACCAGGAGGGCCACCAATTTAATTTCCAAGGAATCACCACCGGTTCACCTGAGATCATTAGTTCCCATCACATGGAAAATCTTCTCAAAAAAGGTCATTCTAGTGTTATCGCCCAACTCCATGCCATACAAGCAACAAAGACACCCTCAGTCCTGCAAGACCTCCAAGCCATCCTTTCTAAACATCAATTGGTCTTTTCCACCCCCAAAAGACTCCCTTCTTCCCATGGTGTTCATGATCATTCCATTCCCCTTGTACCCGTAAGCCTTCCTCCCAATACTCGTCTATATCGTCACCCCTTTTCCCAAAAAAATGAAATTGAGAAAATGGTCCAGGAAATCCTTAATGCAGGCGTTATCCGCCCTAGTACAAGCCCCTACTCTTCTCATGTGGTCATGGTCCTGAAGAAAGAAGGTTCTCAGTGAATGTGTCTTGACTTCTGTGCCCTCAACAAACTTACCATCAAAGACAAATTCCCCATTCCTGTCATTGATTACCTCCTGGATGAATTGAGTGGCGCCCAATTCTTCACTAAAATGGATCTTCGTTCGGGCTATCACCAAATACGTATGAAAGAGGAAGAAATTCCGAAGACTTCCTTTAGAACTCATGAGGGCCACTATGAGTTTTTGGTCATGCCCTTTGGCTTGTGTAATTCCCCCTCCACCTTCCAAAGCCTCATGAATCATGTCTTCCGTCCTTTTCTCCGCCATTTTGTCTTAGTTTTCTTTGATGATATCCTCATCTATAGAAAAACTTGGATAGACCATATTTTTCATGTGGATCAAGTTCTCCATCTACACTCTCAACACCAACTTTTCCTAAAACAGTCTAAATGTGCTTTTGGTGCCTCAAAAGTAGATTACTTGGGTCATCTGGTTGGCAAGGATGGCGTCAGGGTGGATCCTAAAAAGATTGAAGATATGCAATACTGGCCTCACCCAAAGACTCTTAATATCTTGCGTGGATTTCTAGGCCTAATAGGGTATTATCACAAGTTTGTTAAGAATTATAGGAAGATTGCAACACCCCTCACTCCTCTCCTAAAAAATAACTCTTTCACTTGGACTCCAGCCGCTGCTCAAGCTTTTCAAACCTTGAAGATGGCCATGTGCACCATTCCAGTCCTCGCCCTTCCCGATTTCACAAAGACCTTTGTGTTGGAATGTGATGCCTCAGGGAAAGGAATTGGTGTTGTCCTTATGCAAGAGGGTCGACCTTTGGCCTTTACCAACAAGAAACTATCTGAAAGAAATATGGGCAAATCCATCTATGAAAAGGAAATGTTGGCTATTCTACATGTCATTGATCTGTGGTGCCCTTATCTATTGGGGCAACGTTTCCAAATTAAGACAGACCATCAAAGACTCAAGTATTTTCTGGAACAACGCATTTCCTCCCCAGAACAACAAAAATGGGTGACTAAGCCCTTTGGATATGATTATGAGATCATTTACAATAAAGGAAAAGACAATGTGGTTGCGGATGCACTTTCCCTAAAATATGAAGATGAAGGATCCCTTTTTTCTCTTTCATTCATTGTACTAGATTGGCTCCAAGTCGTTTGCCAGGAATGGCTACAAGATCCCAAACGTTCATAGTTGATCCAACAATTACAGTCCAATGCTCCAGCTTCCCCAAGGTACTCTTGGCTCCATGATGAACTTCGATATAAAGGCCATTTGTATTTAAGTAAACAATCAAAGCTTAAATCCACGGTACTTTCTGAGCTTCATGCTACACCCACAACAGGGCACTCTGGGTTCACCAAAACCTATGACGAGGTCAAACGTTCCTTTTTCTGGGATGGTATGAAATAGGAAATTCATAATTTTGTCACTGAATGTGATGTGTGTCAACACAAAAAGGGAGAAACAGTCAAATCTCTGGGCACACTACAACCGCTCCCGATTCCACCTGCTATTTGGAAGGATATCTCTATGGATT
>ML794071.1:430377-456534 GCA_009831015.1 Picea engelmannii
AATCAGTCATCATGGTGGTTGTTGATCTCCTTTCCAAGTATTCTCATTTATGCGCCCTTCAACACCCATTTACAGCATCCACGGTGGCTCAAATTTTCATGGATCAAGCATTCAAGCTTCATGGCATGCCACACTCTATTGTTTTTTATCGCGACCCAACTTTCACAAGCAATTTTTGGCAAGAACTGTTCAAGATACAAGGCAATGAATTGCATCTCAGCACATCTTATCATCCCCAGACTGATGGCCAAATGGAAGTTTTCAACAAGTGTTTGGAAACATATTTGAAGTGTTTTGCCTCGGAAAAGAAAAATCAATGGGCTCAATGGTTACCCCTAATTGAATGGTGGTACAACACTTCATACCATACAACTACATGCATGACTCATTTTGAAGAAGTATATGGACAGAAGCCACCTTCAGTTCTCTCATACTTACTGGGTGCCTCGAAGGTCCAAGCGATTGACCTAACACTTACATATCAAGAGGCTATTTTCCGTACCCTCAAAGAGAATTTGGTCATGGCACAGAATCGCATGAAGAAACAAGCAGATCAAGGTCACTATGAATGTCAATTTGCAAAAGGGGATCAAGTGTTTCTTCGACTGCAACCTTACAATCAAAATTCCCTCAAGGCCGAGCATTGTCAGAAGCTAGATCCTTATACCATTCTCAAGTGTGTGGGACAAGTCGCCTATCAGTTAGATTTTCCCAATCATTCGAAGCTACATCCTATTTTTCATGTTTCATGCTTAAAGAAGATGATTGGAGTTAAGTGCCAAATTCAAACCAACCTTCCAGAGTTAGCTAAAGAAGGATCCATTTGGATACATCCAGAAGCCGTTTTGGACCAGCGTGAGTGGCGCCTACGTCAAAGAACCATCAAGGAAGTGTTAGTCCAGTGGAAATATACAACTCCAACAGATGCCACTTGGGAACCAGCTACCATTCTGCAACAATTTCCTCATCTCAAGCCTTGAGGACAAGGCTATTTTTAAGGGGGTAGACATGTTAGGGTCCTAACCTACACATAGGTAGAACAATATATTCGGATGTAATAAAGGTCAATATTAATAAGGCCTTTCAATAAAATAGAATAAGGCGGATGTAAGAAGACCTAATAGAAGCTTTCGCTTCTAGAAGGATCTTCCTCTAGATGCTTCTTTGTAGTATAAATAGGAGTCAAGGGTATGGGAACCCTAACTTGGATATTATTGTAATAGATCTCTTCTCAACTGGAAGTTGCCCCCTCGAAGAGGCCCTTGAACATTTCTTTCAGATTCAAAGTGTTATTTATGTTATTATTCTCATATCATTTTAGTGTTATTGTGGTGAATGTTCTGGTTATATTGTTGTTATTCTGCCATTACTAAAATTTTATTTTTGTTCTGCATAAATTTTATATCTGGTATATTACAGAATGCACCTCTGATCCTCATCCTTGAGAATTGAAGCATTCAAATTTTCATCATCTCCATTCATATGATCTGCATCCCCACATGAATCTTCATGCTCATGAGGTATCTCTGCTACCTCTTCCTCCTCTTTTGTCAGCACTCCTTGATGATATAAACTATTCTCTGAGTTCTTGATACTCTCAAACATTCTCATCTTCTCCTTGCCCACCTAGAAACATGAATTTTCGATTCTTCCCTCCTGGAATTCTATGAGATCTTCAGTTGATCTCTCTTCCTCCTCATCTCCATCTAGGCTTTCTCCATATTCTGGTTTATAGATATAAACCATCTTCTCCTCTATGTCCCTGCGGTTTTCAACTTGCCTCAACCACCTCCTTAGTATTTTGTTTTTCCTCCTGGAAATCAATTGATGGATAGGACACTTCACCTTCCTCTTCATAGGCCACTCATACCTCCAACTCCATTTCTCTTCTTGTTGCGTGCTCTACCATTGCAACATAAATCTGTTAAGATGCTCTCTAGTCTCCTTGAGCTCTTTATCCATATCTTCTATGCTCATCTTCTTGTTGTATCCTCTTTTCTATGGCCTTCAATAGCCATTTTATCCTCTCCTATGTGATCTTCCACTTGCTCATTGTGAGCTACAGTCAACCTCTACCAAGCCTCTCCTCACTTAGCCTCTCGTTCATGTACTGGAACCTCCTCTCTGAGATTTTACACTCTTGTTGAGTGTAGGTGCACACCTTGCACTCGCTCCTTCTCCTAAGCACTCCTTGCTCTCTCACTGTTGCACTCCAACTTCTTATCTTAAGATCTCCATAGGCTCTCCTCTACTCCAAGAACGCAACTAGTCCTTTTCTTTCAGTCCACCTGGTTGCATGCTTGCTTGCTGCACACTTGCAAAAAGTCTTCACACAGAGCATCAGTACTCTGCCTCTCCTCCTTTTCTTATTGTTTACAGACAAAAAATAATCTCTTATATTCTCCTTATCTTACTACTATTTGTAAACATAGGTTATTCTCTGATACCATATGATGCAAACTCCCCATATGGGCTCATGAAACCTCTCGGTATCGGATCTTTCACAGGAGGTGAATCATCTCTCAGATCCCTATTGGATCCTCTCTTATACACACAGGCCCCTTTACTTTCCATATGCAATTCCACACAAAACCCGTTGGGTGCTTACTGTAATGATCCCAAGCCAAATTTTTCGCTTGGTATCACTAACTACTACTAATTTATTGTTGTATATGTGTTTATTGAGTTATTAAGTGCATACAAGATTCATCCAACACATGAAGATCATAACATAATCAAGATATAGAAGCACAAGCAAGATATGACCTTTTTATTATGCATAATCAATACAATAGATGGATGATCTGGCATAAACCTCAGATGGTCGTACAATCAATAGATATGAGCTGCTACAAAATGCTCTGTTGATACAAAAGAAGCCTCCAAAGGATGAATAAGTAATGAAGACCAATACCCAACAGATCTGGATGTCAAACCCTCTAGCTGAAGAGTGCCACGCTCCAAGTGAAGAATGAAACCCTCAAGAATTCGGCCCTGATGGCAACTTGCTCCAAATGAGCTCAAACTCGTCCCAATGATAGATCAGGGCAGTGGAAACCTCCTCCCGAAGTTTCAAGACTAGCGTCCAAGTTTAACCACTCCAACTGATGAATCTCCTAAGGGAGTTACACCCTCATGAATAGATGAAACCCCAATGCAACTCGCCTCTAAAGAAATACAACTCCAAATAGCTTGAAACTCTCCTAGAATGTATATCGAGCTAAGAGAACCCCGTGGAAGATGTTTCAGGACCAAATGACAAGCATATCTCTATAGATCTGAGTTTTTCTAAATCACAGGACGTCCCCTATGGCTCCGAGATGTCTCAATCTATAGATAATGATATGAAGATGATAACCCTCTAGAAAAGTCCTCAAATTGATGATCATGCCCCCGCAAACAAAACCCAAGTGTCGGAATGGCCCCAGGCCCTCTAGATAAGCTGGATTGAACCTCCCTCTAGATAATGGTGCGCCCTTGCTGGAATCACAAGAACAGTATGACCAACTACCTTTTGAAGCACTGGATGGAGATGAGCTGAGACTAGAATGGTGTGGAGGAATCTTTCATCCACGAGACCAAGATGTGGAACAAGGTGAGTGGATATTTCACCACTGAGTTGCTCACAAGGGTTTGTATAGCAAAACCCCCAAATTGAATGCTCAAGAGCAATAGAAAATGCTAATCCAAAACCAAAATGCATAATAGGTGTGCCCCATCCTCTTACTTATACCTTTTCCTTCTAATTCACTGTTGAGTTAGGTTAACTCCCAGGGTTAATATTCTATTCTTCTGTTGAGTTATATTTTACCTTTAATCCCCTTTTCCTTTCTTAATTCAACTTAAAAATATAACTTTAGCTTCATTGACTTCCCCCTTCAGTGTAGGACTATGAACTAGTGGGGGTGCCCATGCCACTGAGTCTCCTCATCACCTCTCTAAGAGGTAGGGGACATTACAGTCTCCCCTGCTTGAAATTGCTTGTCCTCAAGCAATTCCAAACCTGCTTCTCTTACCATGTGTTCTTGCTCCCAAGTGGCATCCTCAATGGGTAAATCCTTCCACCTGATCAGGTACTCCTTGATGCTTCGGTTTCTGAGCTTCTTCTCTCAGACTTCTAGCACCTCCTCTGGAATCAAAACAAGTTGTCCCTCCTCATCCATGGGGGGTAATATATCAATAGGCATGATGTTTTGACCGAGGGATTTCTTAAGGCATGAGACATGAAAAATGTTGTGAATTCTGCTACCCTGTGGGAGCTCCATCTCGTAAGCTACAGCCCCTATCCTCCTGCTGACTCTGTAGGGTCCAAATAAACGTGGCTGCAGTCAACTATGTGCTTGTCTGCTTGGACCTTCTGTTGGTTTTGTGCCCTCTGTAGATGATCCTTTAATTCCTTGATAATGTATTGGCTCTGTTGTATCCAATCCTGTACCATCGGTGACATGCTGTCTCTGTATTCAATCTCTACAAATGACAGGGGATCATAGCTATACATAGCTCTGAATGGAGACATGCCAATAGACATATGATGGGTGGTATTGTAGCAATACTCTCCCAAATGAAACCATCTAACCCATGCCTTATGTTGCCCTGCCACATAGTTTCTGAGATAGCCCTCCACCCACTTGTTGACTATCTCTGTCTGTCCATTTTTCTGTAGGTGATAGTTGGTGCTAGGGGTTAGGGCCGTACCAACCAACTGGAATAACTCCTACCAGAAAGTACTCATAAACCTACTATCCCTATCGCTGACAATGGTCTTGGGGAGGCCGTGCAACTTGAAAATCTCCCTGAAAAAAAGTTCGGCCACCTGTGCTTCACTGAAGTTAGTAGCTATGGCAAAGAAGTGTGCAAACTTTGTTAACATGTCCACCACTACAAATATGCAGTCCTTCCCTTGCGTCTTTGGTAGCCCGGTGATGAAATCCATAGATATGCTTTCCCATTTGTGCTTCGGAATGTGCAAGGGTTGAAAAAGTCCTGCTGGGTGTGTGTGCTCGTCCTTGTTTGCCTGACATGTCGCACACTCTTTGACGTGCCTAATCACATCCTCCTTCATCCCTTTCCAAGAGAATATTTCTCTCACCTTCTTGTACGTCTTGTTGATCCCCTGATATCCCGCCATTGGTGAGTCATGGCATGCCTGCAATACCTTGGCCTTGAAGGCCGACCCAGAAAACAAGAAGATTCAGTCTTTGTAGTAGATGAGGTCATTAATAACCTTGAAATATTCATCTTGTACCTGTCTGTCCAATAGATGGCATGCAAACTGATCCTCATACTCCATCACTAGTTGGTCTTTCCAATCAACTGTTATCCCTGTTATGGCAAGGATAGATGGTCTCCTGGATAAGGCATCCACCACCACATTATTCTTTCCTTTGACAAACTCAATGTCGAAGTCATAGGCCTATATTTTTCTTACCCATTTTTGTTGCCTTTCATTCAAGTCCTTCTGTTCCAATAAGTATTTGAGACTGTTATGATCTGACTTGACCACAAACCGAGAACCTACCAATTATTTCCGGAATTTGTCTAGTGCATGCATGATAGCCATCATTCCTTTATCATAAATGTTGTAGAGTAGCTCAGGACCCCAGAGTTTCTGTCTCTCATAGGCAAGAGGGTGCCTCTTCTGCATCAGTACGGCCCCTATTCCTTCCTCAGATGCATCACACTCCAAGGTAAATGGAAGACTAAAATCTAGAAGGGCTAAGACTGGGCACGTACTCATCACCTTCTTCATCTTGTCCATCATTTTTTGAGCATCCTTGTCCCACTTGAATGCTCCCTTCTTAGTCAAAACGGTCAAAGGTTCACATAATTAAGAGAACCCTTTGACAAACTTCATGTAATATGAGCACATTTCCAGAAATCCTCTCAATTCTATGAGTGTCTTAGGAGTGGCCCATTCCATGATGGCTTCAATTTTCTCCTGATGCACTTGTACCCCTTTTTCTCCGATAATGTGTCATAGATAAAGGACCTCTGTCATTCCAAACTCACATTTGGACTCCTTAGCATATAGCGACTGCTCTTCCATAATTGACAAAATATGGTCCAAATGCCTAAGATGCTCCTCCCATGTCTTGTTGTAGATAAGCAAGTCATCAAAGAATACTAACAGGTGCTTCCTTAGCTGCTTGTTGAATACATGGTTCATACATGATTGGAATGTAGTCGGGGCATTGTTTAACCCAAAGGGCATCACCGGAAACTCATAATGACCGTAGTGACATCTAAAAGTTGTTTTTGAGATGTCTTCCTCCCTCGTCTTGATTTGATGGTAGCCAGAACGACGGTCAATCTTAGTGAAGTAGACGACCCCACGCAATTTATCCAACAGTTCATCAATCCTTGGTATTGGGTACCTATTTTTGATGGTATTTTTATTCAAGGCCCTGAAGTCAATGCACATTCTCATAGTGCCATATTTCTTCTTCGCCAACACTACTAAAGAAGCAAAAGGACTATTGTTGGGATGGATGTGTCCCATGTCCATAAGTTCCTTGATTGCCTTTTCAATCTCGTCTTTGTACTTCTTGGGATGTCTGTACGGTGTGGTGATCACTAGTTTGGCCCCTTCCTCTAGCTCAATAATGTGCTCAAATCCTCTATTCGGTGGAACCCCCAGAGGAATGGGCCCAAACACCTTGTGGTTTTTGTCAAGGATTTCCTTGATTTATGGAGTGTAATGAACCTTGCCCTGTTCATCCACACATGTCACAACCCTGCATTCGATTGCATATACTATTTCATCTCTCCAGAATATGGCTTCCATTCTCTTGGTCATGACTACCTTTGCAGCATTTCCTGTCATGCCCCGAAGCACTACCTTTCGTCCACCCTCTTCTGTGAATGAAATTTCCATCATTTTGTAGTTGGTGGTGACAGGCCCTAATGTGCTGAGCCACTGAACTCCTAAGATAATGTTGGTATCTGGAAGATCCATGACATAGACGTCCTGTGTTAACAAATGCCTTCCCAAGGTAAGATTTAAGCCTGAAATATATCTGTCACACGGCATGGTGCTTCCTCCCGCAACCTCCACTTTGAATCCCTCACATTCTATCGTGGGTATGTGTCTTCTCTTCAACAATGTTGCATCAATGAAGTTATGGGAAGCTCCTCCATCAATCAAGACCGAGACTCTCTGACCCTGCAAGACCCCCCTCATTCGGAAGGTGTTATACTTGGGCACTCCACTGATAGATGCCAAGGTGGCCATACTATCATGTCCTGTAATTTGTTCTTCTTTTGTTGCATCAGGGGTCTCTACCTCCATGTTCTGTATCTGTCCAATTTCATCTTCTTCTTCATTATCTAAAGTGACCTCAATGTAATGTATCTGTCCATGTCCCATGCACTTGTGTGAGGGATTCCATGGTTCCTTGCATGTGAAGCAGAGTTGCTTCCTTCTTAGTTCTCTCCTGGTGTTATCATCTATTCTGCCACAACCCCTGTCATAAACCTTAGGGTCACGTCCTCCCTAGTTTATTGGATGCCTTTGATCTCTTCCACCATTGTTAAGAGGAGGTCTGGGTATGAATTTTGGTTTAGCAGCTGGACCCAAATCCCTCGTCTTCCAAATGGCCTCCTGTAGGTTAGTAGGCTTGAAGGCCTTTACCCAACCCTTCAAGGGTTCCATCAACCCTTCTGTGAAAATCATCATGAGTCTGGTTGGGGACATATCTTGCACCATCACTGCCAACCTATGGAATTCATAAATGTATGCCTCAGTCATACCTGTCTGCTTGAGTTGGGTGAGCTCCCGGAAATGTAGCTCAGGGTCTCTTTGATCAAATCTATCAATGAGCCTCTGAGTGAATTCTGTATAGGATACAATTTGGTTGTGGCCGAGTGTGGTGAGCCCATGATACCACCAGTCGTGGGCCTTGCCATCCAAGTACATAGTGGAAAACTTGATGGCCTCCATCTCTCTCACGGGGTTAAGCTACAGGTAAGTATCTAGCTTCTGCACCCATGCTTGTGCTATCATCTTGGTCGTACCATCAAAGTATGGAATCTCTATCTTCCATGCCCTTCGCTCAAACTCAAAGCTGCCCCTATGGTTCGTCCTAGGCTAGGCTTTGAACCTGAGATGACAATACTGGTCTAGGGAAATCTATCTTTGAACTCTCATATCCAAGCTGTAGTATTCCTTGGTACTCCTGGCCAATTGTTCCACAAAGTTTTCAACCTGTTTATGTTGCCCTTGCTCATCTGTGAATGTGGACATGTATGGTCTGGGGTTAGCTCTGCTACCTGAGTGTTGGCCTAGTTGTTCATCTGTGAACACTGGCATGTATGGCCTATGATTGTCCCTGCTACCCATCTGCCCATGGGACGTGCCACCTCCCAGACTTCCTTCGGATCCTGGTGCTTTCTCCAGGTTATATCTGACCTCATGGGTTCCACTGGAACCCCCAGCATCCTTATTCCCATACGTATCAGGATCATTTCCTCAATGGGTTACTTTCATCAGAAGGTCAGTTATCCTAGTTTGGTTCTCGTTCATCTTCTGTAGATTCTCATCAACTTTCTTCAAGGTTTCAGAGATTTCGGCCTATCCCCTTCTGTTGGTTTCCTGATACTCATCCAACTGTTGGACCAAGGTGCTTTCTCTGCGGTTCATGTTTTTCTAGAATTTACCAAATTTGGCTACTAAGAAAGCCAAGCCCTGAGGCTCATGGTCATCCCCCGACCCTTCCATTTCTGCTTCTGTTTCACTACTTTTTTTCTTCCTCCGACCCATAACAATTCCACTGTACCTCTGCATGCGCCAATCTCTCCACAGGTTTGGAGGATCTAAGCTCTGATACCACTGTAATGATCCCAAGCCAAATGTTTCGCTTGGTATCACTAACTACTACTGATTTATTCTTGTGCAGGTGTTTATTGAGTTATTAAGTGCATACAAGATTCATCCAACACATGAAGATCATAACATAATCAATATATAGAAGCACAAGCAATATCTGACCTTTTTATCATGAAAAATCAATACAATAGATGGTCGATCTGGCATAAACCTCAGATGGCCATACAATCAATAGATATGAGCTGCTAAAAAATGCTCTGCTGATACAAAAGAAGCCTCCAAAGGCTGAATAAGTAATGAATACCAATACCCAGCAGATCTGGATGTCAAACCCTCTAGCTGAAGAGTGCCACACTCCAAGTGAAGACTAAAACCCTCAAGAATTTGGCCTTGATGGCAAGTTGCTCCAAATGAGCTCAAACTCGTCCCAATGATAGATCAGGGCAGTGGAAACCTCCTCCTGAAGTTTCAAGCCCAGTGTCCAAGTTTAACCCCTCCAACTTATGAATCTCCTAAGGGTGTTGTGCCCTCATGAATAGCTGAAACCCCAATGCAACTCGCCCTGGAAGAAATACAACTCCAAATAGCTTGAAAATCTCCCGGAATGTAGATCAGGCTAAGAGAACCCTGTGGAAGAAGTTTCAGGACCAAATCACAAGAAGATCTCTCTAGATCTGAGTTTTTCTAAATCATAGGACGTCCCCTATGGCTCCAAGACGTCCCAATCTGTAGATAATGATATGAAGATGATAACCCTCCATAAAATTCCTCAAACTAGTGATCATGCCCCTGCAAACAAAACCCAAGTGTCGGAATGGCCCCAGGCCCTCTAGATAAGCTGGATCAAACCTCCCTCTAGATAATGGTGCACCCTTGCTGGAATCACAAGAACAGTATGACCTGCTACCTTCTAAAGCACTGGATGGAATGAAATGAGACTAGAATGGTGTGGATGAATCTTTCATCCCCGAGACCAAGCTGTGGAACAAGGTGAGTGGATATTTCACCACTAAGTTGCTCACAAGGTTTTGTACAACAAAACCCCCAAACTGAATGCTCAAGAGCAATAGAAAATGCTAATCCAAAACCAGAATGCATAATAGGTGTGCCCCAACCTCTTACTTATACCTTTTCCATCTAATTCTCTGTTGAGTTAGGTTAACTCCCAGGGTTAATCTTCTATTCTTCTGTTGAGTTATCTTTTACCTTTAATCACCTTTTCCTTTCTTAAGTCAACTTAAAAATATAACTTTAGCTTCATTGACTTCCCCCGTCATTGTAAGACTATAACCTAGTGGGGGTGCCCAAGCCACTGAGTCTCCTCATCACCTCTCTAAGAGGTGGGGGACATTACACTTACTCTAAGCCCCTTTCTCCTTGAAAATGATCCACATGCACTAGCCCCTTTTCCCTCTTTGGAATGTCACATGAGCTCGGGCTAGAACCAAGCACTTATTTGAAAGGAAATATTCGCAGTTCCGAGATTTCAACACTCCATAGGATTCACCAAAAACAACACTCCAATATACTAGAGTGGTTACCATCCAAATTCGATCATAAATTTGACGTGACTGACAGGTGTAGGTCCTCTCTCTATCCTTCCACTTTTATTGGTCCTTTCAAATGGTAAAATATTATGGCTGGAGTGGGATTCTCCTCCCTCCATGATCAATGAATGAGATATAATCTGAGACTCTGAGCTTCAAAGGTGTCTATGACTCCAACACAAAATGCCTCCTGTACAACTGAACGATGAACCGTGATCTACAACTCACGCTCCCCCTACAGCCAATGACTATGATTAACTCCGGGATTTGAAGCTTCGAGGTTCCTCGCTCCAAACAACCACCACCAAAATCCCGAACAACCAAATTTTGAATTGTTGAAGGGTGCAGATCTATGGTTGAGAATATCCGGTTGATCGACAATGGAGATTAACTTCGATGATTTGGAGCTTTGGGGCTTTTTCCACTTTACAAAAACTACCTCCAAAATCTCCCAGATATTCGAAGGGCTTAACAATCAATGGCCCCCACTTCACTCTGTGATCTATGAATGAGATCTATTTTGGAATTCCATGCTTCGGGGTTTTCTTCTCCTAGAAACAAAAGGACCAATCTTTCACGAAGTGTTGAATATCTAAATTGTGATATCTACAACTCACATTCTCCTGCACTCAAATCCAATGAATGGGATCTGATCTCCTCTTGTATGGGTTTCATCCAATGGCCCAGATCTATTTCCACATCCAATCCAATGTCTATTGTGGCTTCTTCTCATTTTTTGGCTCCACTTCCCTTCAACAAAGAAATTCTCAAATTTTCAAAGGCTTGTCCTTTGATCCCTTCTCTACAGGGTCAACGCCTTGGCCTTTACTTGTGTTCTATGAAACGCTATCTCTCCTAAGCTTCAAACTTACTATAATTTCTCTGTTTCACACTTGCATTATCTATCCTGATATTTCAACTATTTCAACTTCAAAGGGGCTCAACCCTTTGTTATTTTGAACAGCTCCTTTTTCCCCCTTAAAACCTCCATTATTTCTCCTTGGCTTACGGACAAGGTCAAAGTGTTCCTTTCAGCACCCTCTTGGCACTCTGTGCTCTTCCTCCTGAGATTTACCAGCACTTTAACAAAGTGTTGGCTTCGTGCACTCCTTGAACTCACTTCTTGAGTCTTGGACTTTACAAACTCACCTACACACTCCTTGTGCTTAACTTCCCTTGAGCTTTTACACTTCTTTGAGTGTAGGCACACTCCTTGCACTCTCTATGTGCACTTCTTACACTATCCCTTCTAAACTTAACTAATTCTAGTGTGGTCACTTGGCATGCTCATCATAGAACTCTTGATAGAGTTCTGGTGCACTCCTTGTGCTAGATTTTCATAGTTTTCTAACAACTCTAATGTGCACTCCTTGCATAGCCTTGAGAGGCCATAACACTCAGACATTCACACATACATGGGACTCTATCTATTCCTACAAAGGGAACATTTATATACTCATGGAATTCACACATGCATAGTAAATATTCAGTAAACATTAAGAAAACACATGTTCGTTCACATAGAACACACATAGAAATTCATATGCAAGGAAATATGCTTTTCTATTAATTTGAATGGTTTTTACAATATCATTTACAATGGTTACAAGACTGAACTACAACAGAGTCTCAGTTCTTTTCTTTTCCCAGGAATTCTCCTCATCTACCTATATTGAGAATTATTCCCCCTTATTATCTTAATACCCTCTACTACTCTCAATACATTGATCATTTTTTTACAAAAGAGGGGCTTCTCGAGCCTTCCTCACCCAATTTCATTAAATTATAGTTAATTTACATCTACTCCAGATCATATCTGGATTCATCTACCTGTCATCCATTAAAGGCGAATTACACTATCCTTACAAAAATACAATGGTTTTGCCTTCCTCGAGCCTTACACACTTAATTTACATTCAATGATAAATTTAAAACAAAATGGGAAGGTTGGTGCTTCTCTCTCCTTTGGATCTACTCCATCCATGTGTGTTTTTTCACTGGCTACCGACACGGTGTTGATGCTCCCGCATCAGCAAATATCGGAAGCGAATATTGGAAGTGAATAACAGTTATTTCTTGTCATTGTTTTTTTCTCTCATCTAAGTACTTCCTTTATCCATATCGTCAATGCACACAAATTTAAATATGACACTACCATGACACCATAACTATATTTAAATATGAGACTACCATGACACCATAATGATGCCATTGATGCATGCAATACTTAGCGACATTGATACAGCACCATATCGACATGCCTATTTTTATGGTGTTGATTAAACAATGAATGAGAATAGGGATTTTTCATCACAACTATGACACGCATACATTGTATATTAAATGTAGAACCTGAAACAAAAATGAAAAAAGGTTGATGCAAACTTAAAAGTTGTGTCAACCAATTTGTGTACTTTGAAAAAAAACCAGGGTTTATGGTTTAGATGATGAATTGATGATGGAAAAAAGTGGGTGTGTGAGTCATATTTGAGTCCAAAAACCCTCCTGTATCATTAAGGCATGTGAATAGTATATCTATGTCAAATTTCAGTGCATACAAAAATAGTTTGAAAAAATTTCAACGTTGGCCCCATTCAAAGGTCATTGTTGCCCATGTCTATTCCTAGTACAATGTATTTTCATTGTTCCTTTTAAAATTTGTTTGTCACACACGTTCCCACATCTAGTACTACAAGGACATGTAATAACGTCGATAAGAAAGTATTAGTTGATATAAATTGCACAAGATTCATCAATTATTTGTTTTCTTTTTGTTTTCTCTCATTTAAGTACTTCTTTGCTCCATGAATTAAAGACTATTAGTACGAAATCATTATTTAAATACTAAATTCCCTCTAGAACCTTCTTCTTGCAACCAAACGCATGGGCCTAATTGTCATGATGATGGTTTTGAACAACATAGGCTAAGAAAATAAAGAGCATGACCATGACGATGGGTATATTATTGGGAGTTCCATGTGCAACATTAATCCAAGAAAGTTCAAATGAAACAAGGTCGAGATCAGATATATAGAGTGGGTGTATGAGTCATATTTGAGTTTGGAAACACAAATTCCTGCATATTATAGTACTGCAAGGGCATGCAATAACGTTGATAAACAATAACTTGATAAATTGTGCAAGCGCATTATCATCAGTTATTTGTTGTCTTTGTTTTTTTTCTCTCATCTAAGTACTTTTTTGGTACAATATTTAGATATATTTTAGTACATAATAATTATTTAAATACAAAATCACATCTAACACCTTCTTATTGTCACAAAAATCATGGGCCAAAGTCCCATGTTTTCAAATAGTTTCAACGAAGATTCTATAGAAATGACAAACATGTTCATCGAAACTTTGTTGATGCAATACTATGACAACAATGATGACATATACGGTCATGATGGTATAAAGATGAATGAGATTCTCTTGGTTTCAAGAATAATGTATCTTCTACTAAACAAGACCAACCATGTGAAGGTGGAAGATCATATGGCCCCTTCCCTACCCCTCACATCACTCTCAATTCCCCAGTACCCAATCTACAAAATAAAAAATAATTGAAAGAAACATAGTAAGATTCATGCATAGAAACTACCAAAACAAAAATCAATGAAGTTAAATGAAATTATGTGTTTGTAAATGATATTTTTAGTTTACCACATACTCTAGTATGGAGACTATTTTCAGGTTTCACATAATAATTAAACAACATGTAAGAATACAAGATATAAAAAAGTCACATAAAACTTAAAAACATGTAATTAATCCATGAGTACATAAGTAAATTATTTTAGAATAGTAATTCATACAAACTAAAGTATATAGTTACATACCTAATCCAACTAACATTTGTATCATACTTCTTTTGAATCTTCTTCTTCATTGAACTCAACATATGTTTCATCATCTAGTTTAGAAATGGTGTTGAAAGGATTGACTATATCATCATCATCACAATCATCAATGTCATTTTCAAGAATATTTTAATCGACATCATCATCGAGAACAACATTAACATCTCCTACGCCTGGTTCATCTTCTCTGTATTCTTCATCTATTGACCCATCATCTTTCGGCTCTGTCTGATCTGGTGCATCATATTTTTCTTCAATATCATCTCATTCTTGTACATGAGTATACTTAACTGGCCTTCCTCTTGGATCATGTCTAACAGCAAATGAACAATCCCTCTCACCTGGAAAATTTGAGTAAAATACCTATTCACATTGGCTTGGAAAAACATAGCGATCATGTCCTCTTTCAAACACCATTGTTTTAATTATCGGAAATTCATTGGCATGTTGAATAACATTTCTTTCCTCATCGTGTTCATGCATTTGTAACATATACCATTTTACGTCAAATAGAACTAATTTGAAGGAATTAAAGTCACACTCAAGTATATCATTCAAATACCCACAATATATATTTTCATATTCTCGGGGATGTTTGTCACTCCTAGAGGAAACATTAGTGACCTAGAATATTGCAGTTATCCCACTATAGGAAGTTTTCCTAGTTTCATCCAACTATTTGATGCAAAATTTATGGCCATTGCACCACATAGCCTTGTAGTGTTTCAACTGCAATATGCTAGACATATAAAAGAAAAATTGTCAATTAATAAACATATTTATATAACTTGGAAAGTATATGAAAAAGACACACATACAATCACATTAATATAATATAAAATAATTGAATAAAATGGGTGAATTTGCTTGCATGTCCATCTTTCAAACCATATGCTAAATAAATTTCCCTTTTCGTAACCAATCTAGACAGTTGTTTCCATGAAAACCTACTGACATGATGGTGTTCACATATTTCAATCCATACATTCATTCATTCAATATTGTTTGTAATGTATAAATGCAGTGCATCCCATTATTGAGCAACTGAATCAAAAAATCATAATTCACCAATATTAAATATTAGTTATAACCATGGTAAATATTAATAATTGATGAAATAATAGATATTAATATATTAATGAGTATGATCATATACACACAAAAAACAAAACATTATATGTATCAATATAAATCTTCACAATTATTAATATATTACCTCTAAGTTTTTTCATTCTACCTTTCCCCAATAGGTGCTCCTGAACTTCAATTTTTTTTTTATGGATTTCACATCCCAAATGTGATCCACTACATGCATAGTTGGTGCTACTAATTTAGGAAGATACTGACTAATATACACCATAGATTGATATACCATATATTCCTTCACCATAGAACCCTCAAGATGTGCTCTTTGTCTAACCAAATCCTTCAATGATTTCAAGTGCCTCTCCACCATCCACATTGACCTTTTGTGTACATGTACACACATTTCAATCTTTTCAACTTGGTGTATGAGGTAGTTTTATTGTGCATTGAAAATGTTGGAGGTAGATACTTTTGCAGTTCACACATTAGCCGAGGAATTTCTCTCTTCCAATACTTTATATCATCTTCATGGTTTTCTTTCAATGATAACCATCTATAGATCATGACACAAGAAAATAACATGTTTCAACATTATAAAATAATATATATTACATTACAAGTAAAACACATGCCATTAAGTACAACAACAAATTGAAGGAACATTTTGCATATAAATCATAACTACTTACCTCATTTATTTGCCGAGATCATATATAACTTGTTTGACGTTGTTTTTATTGTACTATGTTGTCAGTGGTGTCAAAGGGTTGATTTCAAGTATTTTTATAGTAATGTGTTTTTATCATTGATATATTGATTATTGGTTATATGGTCATTGATGTAATTGTTGTCAAAGGGTTGATGTCAAGTGGTGTCATAATGATGTGTTGATATTAAAGAGAGTTGCATCATTGATGTCATATCATGGTTTATAGGAAGAACCAAATGGATAAACTCGAAATTGGTTCCCTTAAGGTGAAATCCCTCAAGGGAAGACACTTTGTGAATTCCAAATGGTTAGGTGTTTGAGTAGCCTAGTAGTGTGGTTAGGGAACCCAATTTTGATTGAGGAATAATGTAATGAAGATCAGTGAATTTGCAGGAGAAACTATTCCAGATGGATAGTATATGTCATTCCATTTCCAGTGATATGTGAAATGTCACATAATTCCTCATGGTTAGAGAGTTATGTCCATGTGAATTTGGAGAACCCTCATGTGTTGTCTACAAGCCCCTAGAAGGTCAAAGAGGTCAAATTATTCTAGAAGCTCCTAGAAGAAAGTTGACTAGTCAAAGTGGTTAATCATGAGTTAAGTGGTTGCAACAAGAAAAAAATTAAAAATAAATTAGTTGCAACTAGAAGTGGAGAATTTAATATTTGTGGATAAAGTGGTTATAAGTGGAAAAAGTGTTTAGAAGTGGGTTAACCCAAAAAATAAGTAAGTTGGGTAAGTTGGTTAGAAGATAAACCGTAGAGGAAGCTACTTGGAGAAGTATAAATAAGATAGAAAGGGTCTCTTATCTGTATGATATTTGAGCATATTGAATATCCATTTGTGAAAGGTTATTTGGGAGGTATTATTGATAGAGAAGATTCACGGAAGAAAAATTGCGGTAGATAAAGTGCAGCAGAAAAAGTGCGGCAGAAAAAGTGCAGCAGAAAAATTGCGGTAGAAAAATTGCAGCAAAAAAAGTATGGCAAAAACATCGCGGAAAAAACGTGCGGCAGCAAAACCACAACATAATCACGGCAGCAGAATCACGGAAACAAATTTGGCAGGTCCAAAAAGTTGGCAATTTGGTAACCACATCATATTTGCATATTGGAATTGTTCCAATTATTGCATGGTATGGTATGGATCTTGATGATTTCTACAGAACTAAAGGTATGGTTTTGGCACATGGTCTTGTGTAAGGGTTTATGGTATTTGGTTTATGGATATTATGGTGTATTTCTATAGGTATCTTGTTGGTTAGCTTGGTGATATTGTGCATATGGTTGAGAGTTGACTTGATGATTGATCTTTGTGAATAGATCATATTTGGATGATGAGATTGATGAGACAGGTTGAGGTGATAGGTTTTTGTGATAGGTTGTGTTGTTCATATTTGATTCACTTGTCTAGTATAGAATATTGGTACAGTTTGAAAGATTCCATTTTGTCTACAAGTTGGGTCTTGTACTTGAGGATTGGATTCCTCTTCTTAGTTGGTGATGAGATCTATAGGCTGGGTCTTCCATTGAGAGTTGGTGCTCATTTCATTTGGTCCTGATAAACCCCAAGGATTGTATTCTGTAATACAAAATAAAATGATACATATATCTGGTGTTCATTGTGTTCTTTATTGTGACAGTGAATAGTTCTTTATTGTTAATATATGTCATTGAAATATATTTGCGTGCAAGCAACTAAGTGTGAATAGAAATAATGAGTAATGATGTTGTGAATGATAATGGCTAAATAAAGTTTTGTAAGAAGTTGTAAAAAGAGCTTCACACTGATTCACCTCCTTCTTTCAGTGTGGTTGGTGTGTCCAATAATTGGCACCAGAGCAGGATTTCACTATAAGAATTAACAAGCTTGGAGGAGATCCATGGACACACAAATGGATGATGAAGTTCCAACCTTTGATGAGATAGATTATTCAGAATTGAGAATAGAAATGAAAGGGTATTTGAAAGAAAAAGGAGAAGGTGTTTGGAAAGCAGCTATTGGTGGATTAGTTCCCTTGAAGAATAGATCAAAGTTTTCAGCTCAAAAGGAAGAAAAGAAGAATGATACATTATCTCTCAAGAAAATTTTCAATGGACTCTCAATTTATATCAAATAAAGTATGGGACAATGTACTTTCACCAAGGATCTACGGTTGAAGCTAGAGAAGGTATATCAATACAAATACAATAATTCCATCAAGGAAAATAAAGGTAAAAAATCTCCAAAATTATTTGATTATAATACTCCTAGTGAAGTTGAATGTTCTCTTACAAATGAAGAAGAAGATACAGTAGAAGTTTGTGTATATGAAGAAGAAGAGTTGTTGAAGTTTAAAGAAAAAGTTTTATTTGAATTAGGCGAAGTTAGCATGAAAATAAGACATTATTCAATTGCTTCTAAGTATCTTGAAAATGAATTAATGAAGTTCTAGAAAAGTACCCAAAGCATATCATGGAACTAAAGAAAATTCTCAAAGAACATGAATAAAGTAAAAAGACTCAATTAGAAGAAAAGGAAGAAGAGATCAAAAGACTAAAGAATAAAATAATTAATCAAGCAGAAGAAAAGAAGAAGGTAGATGATGGGTTCAACAAAAGTATTGAATTTAATTTCAATCTGAAGACCCAAATTGAAGAAACCAAAAGGATAGAGGAACTATTGAAAAATCAAATAAATGAAAAGGAAGAGTCATGCCATAAGTTGGAAGGTAAAGTTGTTGATCTTAGAAATAAAGTAGAGAAGTCAAACACTCACATAACGTTCATGAACAACTAAACAATATTAGATGCAATCCTAGATAGCCAAAGATCTCCACATGATAAATCAAGTCTTGGATACAACAAGGAATTTTCTCACCTTGAAGCTAGGACTTCTAAGAAGCATGAGGTAAGTCCTTCATTCTCAAAAGTTGGAATCAATGTTGCAAGTCAACCATCTACACAAAGCAAGGAAAATTTCAAAAGAAAAAAGCAAGGAAGACATCAAGAATCTATATTTACACCTCAAAGAAAATTTAGAACAGAGGTACCTTCAAGGTGGACACCAAAGAAAAGGTATGAAATTTTTTTCATGGTCACTACTACTCATGTAATGAATATGGTCACAAAGCTTTGAATTTAAAACATTATGAAAGGAAAGATAATGGAAGGTTTCATAACACCCTAAGGTGTTGCAGATGTAATTAAGTGGGATACATTGCTACTCATTGTCACACCATGAGATGCTACATTTGTAGTGGGTTTGGTGACAAATCCCAAGATTGTTGGAACACAACAAGACATTCTGTGAAGAGTGCTTCATATAGCATGCAAAGAAGAACCCATGAATCTAGGAAGGAAGATAATGTTGAAAATATGGAAGCTCATAACTCAAGTTATGAGAAGCTGATACAAATTTAGAAGTGGGTGAAGAAGATTGAACAACCATAACAGAAAGGTAGCCATGAGGCAAGCTCAATCTTGATATTTTCATAAGCATATGCGGGCTCATGTGGAATAAGTCACATACAAATGTGAGCTGACCTATAGAAAGTTTGCATACATACGCGATATATATGTGGAACAAGTCGCATACATGTGGTAAACTCCATGGAAAATAAGGTTATGAAGATGAGTTGTAGCATGGTTCGATGGTATAACTTTATTTTTCAGGGTCTGACATGATTTGTTGTACGTATTCATGACTATATTCTTGCATGTATGGTTGATGTATGTATGATGATGACATATGGTTGAGTGCGGATACATATGCTTGATGCCTATCTTAGATGCAATGGTACTAACCCTAGAATGTGGAATGAGGCATTTTTTCTGCTGAGGTACAGTGTTGGTTATTACACTAAAGTTATGGCACCTTGTCTATGAGATATATCATGTTAATGTGATGCTAGCTAGATATATAATTGATATATTAAGGCACACTATTGATACATGTGTATAGGTACTATTGGTTGATTAGTACTTGTTTTAGTGAATGGTGTTTGAGGAAGATCTCTCATGGTACATGGCTGGTACATATGTGAGCTTCAATGATATATCTTATGATGTATTGTTAGATGGATATTTGTTGGATGTCTTTGGTGCATGCATTTGGCATGTGGTTGAGCTACATATTGGTACATGTAGTTGATGAATTGATGAGTTGATTATGTTGTACATCATTGATGAGTCATAGCTTGATCTATTGTTCATGCATGATTGGTACATACTTGGTACATTGGTTAAGGAACTTTCTAGCAGTAGATTGGCACATGTTTTATGGTTGATATGGCATACATATATGGGAACACATCTTGATTTTGGTTCATCTTGTTGAAGTTTGGTGCATGGTTGATGCAATTGATATGGTTCATGTTGTAATAAATGTTCGGTGCATGGTTGATGCACTTGTAGATGGAAGATGATTGTGGGTGATAGTACGTGGTTAAAGTACATTATGGGAATTACTTGTTTAACATATAATTTGATACACGATGTATGGGATAGTTGAGACACTTGTTGTGGTGCTTGGTTGGTACATTATTTGGTGTTTGATGGTTGAGATACAAATCTTGACACATGGTTTTTGGCACTTGGTTTATGATAGAGGCATATCATATGTCATATGACACTTGTTTGAGGAACATGGTTGGAATGTTGATGATTTTATTGTTACATTGATAGAGGAACTTGTTGATGATCCTAATATATGTTTGGTACATTTTTTGGTACATATTCTTGGCATATACACTTCAGTGATGAGATCTTATTGTATGGTGTTGATTTGCATGGTTGGCACATGGTATGGCACAGGATGTACATGGTTGATGTTTTGTTCATGATTCTCTATTCACTGTTGACACATCATTTTGATTCATGATGTATGGTATGCCACAAGTGTAATTCATGGAAAGGTCCAAGGATCATCATAAGAAGAGAAGATCATTCTTAAGAATTTGTTTCGATTGAGAAGTAGCAATTACAACAGAAGTAGATGCAGTATTATCATATTGTTCATCTTGCAGAGAATATAGGGGGAGACATACCCACAGGGGGAGTTATTCTTCTTCCCATGATTCTTGTTATAACCCTATAATTTATAGGATCAAATTTTGATTGTACTTTTTTCCCTTCAATGTTTTTGACTTGCAGACATTGCTGAATTCTAAAAGGAAAAAAAAGAAGAAATAGAAAAAAAAAAATGAAAAAAAAAATAAAAGAGGGAAAAAGAAAAAGGATTAAGCCCCCTGAAATGACAACGACTTGATCCAGACAGTTTAAACATGGTCAAGTCTTTTGAATTTAAGTATCTAGGATTAGTGAATAAGCTTGGATAAATTTTCTAAACTTAGCCAAGTAATCAGGTTAGTTAGTGAATACGTTTGACCAAACAGTGTAATCTTGGTCAAATAGCTCCTAGGTAGAGTATTTTCTTAGCCCAACAGTTTAAGCTGAGCTAAAGGTGCAAAGGAGTAGGTTAGGACATAGGTTAGTTGTTTTCTTTTCAATAAAATGTGCAAGATGATCGATGCAAAGTGCAGGATCTTGATGATGAAATGTTTTTCTAAACCCCATGGAATTAAAAAGAAAAATAAGTTGCGTGCAAAACCCACAAAAAGTCATTTAGCCTAAGTTCTTCATCATATATTGAATTGCGCCCTGGAGATTAAAGATTGGGCCTAGATCTACAACTTAGTTGTTAAAGCCCAAATCTACTGTTCACAAGAGATTCCAGACCCCCCCGAACTTTCAACCTTTAACGGTGGGGGGGGGGGGTCCAAAAATATGTTTAAAAGGCACACTCAGATCTACGGTCATCCCATCATCGCATAATCAGATGTTCCACAGGAGATTCCGGACCCCCCCGACCATTCTACCTTTAGCGATGGGGGGGGGGTCCGACATGGTGTTTAAAGAACGCGCCCAAATCAGAGGCAGATCCAGCTCCACCCAGATCAATGGTCAGCAAAGGATCCCGGACCCCCCTGACCTTTTGACCTTTAACGATGAGGGGGGGCTCTGGAATGAAACAAAGTCCAGGCACGCCCCATCCCAACGTGGCATCACCTCACTGCATCCTAACTACCCTATCCAAACATTTGAAGCCTACCATTTGTCCAACTCACCACTATCATCCCAAGGTGTCGTATCCCACAACTACCCTCTGCCAGTTCCATGTCTAAACCCCGTCGGCATGTCCCCTCCAGCTAACCGTTACAGGTCATATCCATTCTGTTAATC
This sequence comes from Picea engelmannii, assembly GCA_009831015.1. Lineage (NCBI taxonomy): Eukaryota > Viridiplantae > Streptophyta > Pinopsida > Pinales > Pinaceae > Picea > Picea engelmannii. The sequence goes on from ML794071.1 coordinate 452,632, forward strand.
TCCCAATCTCCTTTTTGCACGTCAATCACTTTCACACGTCATATTTCCTTCACCTTAGCCTCTCACGCTCTAAACGATCCGTTGGCCATTTATGACTTGACACATACTCGTTGTTCATCTCACCTATCCTTCTTCGCCCAATGGATACCCATTCACTCAAATTCAACCCTGTTTCAGTCAGTTCCCATTCCACTCACACTCCCTGCGTATCGAAGACTCATTTTCCTTCACCTCTGCAACACCTCATCCAACTAGATTTTTTCATCTACTAACGTATGTTCAGTGTGCAGGTAGCAGAGGAAATCAATGGAGCCAAAAAGTAAAAAATCAAATGTAGAGGAAAATCCTTTTCTCCCACCTCCTGTCGATCTCGATCGGATCCCATTAGCAGACAAAGATTATCTAATCTCAGAAACCAAGTATGAATTTGACTTTGCTGAGCTACAGTCATGGCTCAAAGACACCTTCATCAATTAGAGCGATGAAATTGGGCTTTGGTAGTCAAATATCCCTCTGTATCTTTTTCCCCAAGTCTATCACTTTCTTGAGTTCTCCCTCAAGTGCCAAGCACACTACCTCCCTGATCAAAGAGCCATTGTATCTGTGTCTGGAGAAACCCTTTTCCTTATTTCACCCGATTCCATTGATCATATGATGCAAGTGCCTATAGTCGAACCCTGTTCTCCCCTCACAATTGAAATCTTGACAGAATTGTATCAGAACCTGACCTTTCCCCAAAGAGAACAGATCTTCAAGTTGTTCGTTCCAAAAGATGCCCAATTCCCTAAGAACAATCCTCCCTATCACTCGTCTATATTTTCTAAAAAGGAAAATCAAATTATCTCAACATTGTGTTGTTTTCTCGGTTATTTCTCATACGAATGGGTGGATGAATCTATCTTAGGTTTCTTGTCCATATTCTCTGCTGAAGAGAAAGTGGCCACCCATTTCAACTACAACGGTTTCTTGGCTGAGAACCTGCACGACCAACTGGCAAATTTCCCCACAGAAGGCATGTTCTGGTATTCTTCAATATTGGCCTACATGTTCATGTTCTATCAAGTGGACAAATTTTCCTTTCACATGCAGAAGATGGACAAGGAAGGAAAACCTCAAGATGTCACTTTATGGACGTCGTTACTCAGGAGAAGCTCCACTGATTTCACTTTCCAACAATTCATCAAGCTATTATATCATCCAATGGTAGGAATGCTTAGTGGAAGACCGGAGCTGAGGATAAACAAGGAGAGCCAAAGGGTTCTGCACCTTTTAGATCTCGCAAAGACTGGGGACTAGTTCCTATACCAAAATCACACATAAATCAGAGTGTATGGGTGTGAACTAGCTCCATACAAGTTGCCCAAGTATGTTCTTGTTCGAATATTCACACTGGAGTATATTCGTCAGATGATAAACTCAGATGACAACCATTTTCTATCTCTAAAAAAAAAATAGCATATGAGGATCAAGGGGCAAATAGGACCGTTTATCTGCAACAGTCGAGTTGTTGGGGAAGAGGTAGATAAATTATTGAGGGAAATGAAATTCACCACCAGTTTTATTTGGCAATATGACCCCAGTGGGATCATTGCAGAGATGAGATCCAAGAACAAAAGTTCACCTTATGCTCACACTCTCAAACCAGAAATTGAAAAATATGTGAACCAGAAAGAGTGGGAAACCAACACTTTGGTAGATACACAGCCACAGGAATCCCCTTCAGTCTCTTTTTCATTGACTTCCACTCCACAGGTACCCAAGGAAAAAATTCCAAGGAAGATTGATTCACCTTCAATCACTAAGGTATCGGAAGAATATTTTCAAGTATACAACAAGAAACCCAAAACCACTCATGCTACTCACATGTCTGGTGAGGAAGATCCCTACTCTGCCATAGTGATTGAAAGAAGATAGCAGGTGGTGTCAACTTCTTCTTCAAAGAAGAAGAAAGAGATAGTTGTGACCACCCAAGCTCCATGAGAATATGCACCTGTAAGCATTTTTGAGAAATATGATATGATTAAAAAGAAGAACCAGATGTTGACTAATAGCACCTACTCCCAGTTCTGGAAGCAAACCTCTACAACAAAGCACAAACTATTGTCAATCTTTGACACAGGAAAAGGAAGAATGCATATGGCATTCCTACAATCCCAGGTGCCTCAACCCAAAGAGATCACTGACTACAAGAGGTAAACTATTATTTTTTACATTAAACAAGTTCATCCAGCTGACTAGATGGATTTGCAGAGACAGACTGGAGAAATGGTTTTCTCCACATTAGCACATGCTTCCTCTACCGCAGCTAAGTTATAAGTATCTTTAAGCAATTTTCAGACCCAATTGAAGTTGGAAAAGATATCCTCTTTTGCAAAAGACAACAGAGTAAAATCCTTAGAGGAGTTGGTGCTCAAGATCAGGTACGATCCCTCAAATGTAAAAGAGGTAGAGGAGATGATAAAGAAGAAGAATGATGACAATGCATCTCTAAGAAAATAGATGAAATTGCAACCAATAGAGGATTCACAAGCTAAAGAAATAGCTGAGGCAGAAAATGAGAAAGAAGAATTGTTGAAACTTATCATGCAGCGGAACGCACAACTCAGGGAAATAGATGTAGAGTAGGAAAATTTATTGAAAGAGAAGCAACAATCAAACCCAATAGAAGTCATTCCATTGAGTGCAGTTCCCATCGCAGAAGTCAATACAAAAGCTATGCCAACAAACACTACTGCAGAAATTCTATCAGCAACTCCATTGACAGCACTGGAAAAAACTGTGGAGCTAGCAAAGTACATGGAGGAAATGAATCTGCAGGAAACAAAGATTAATAGGTTGAAAAGGGAGGCTGAAAATCTCCAGGAACTCAAATCTTGTTTCCAAAGAAGATACAATGTTGAGATACAGGCAGCAGACAAGCTTAAGCAAGAAATACAATAGCTCTAGAAACAAGCAGTGGCAGGCAAGACATTAGCAAAGGCTAAGGAAAATATATGGACAGATATCTCGAAATCCATAAATGAAATTTGGCCCATGGTGCAAATCATGTTCGAGCAACATGATCTGGTGTTAAAGAGTAGGTAAGCCATTGACAGGATAAGAACAGAGCTGGGTGAGATGCCCTCGAAAACCAACGAGATCATCAAGTTTATGAACTCAAAAACCAGAGAAGAGATGGAATAACTGAAAGTCGAAGACAGAACATAGACTATCCTCGAAGTAAAAAGAGTGTTGACTAAAAAAGGATTAATGTTATAGTTAGATGAAAAGGCTCAGAATATTGACATTGGAGTTCATAGATTTTTTAACAAGATTGAAGCCTTACAGAAAAGGGGTCTTCCCGATCTACGTGTCCCAAATGATAAATTAATGACTTTGTCCGATTATAAGCTGTAACGCCCCATATTTTGGCCTTAGGTAGTTAGAACTTTTATTTTTTTCATCTCAGTAATTCATTGCTTAGTAGCTATTTGGACTTAGTTAGATTGATATAAACATTTGATATGTGTATATTTGGACCTATTTATGTGTTGGATAATTCTATTTTTATTGTTATATGTTCATAATTATGATAGTTATGAGAATTGTTCAAACATGCAAATTTAAATATGGAATTTTGGTACATGGATATCAGTTTAAGTTATCTTGTGAATGCATAACAAATGCAAGACATGATATAAATAAACATACATTTCCTAATTGAACATCAATATAGACATAGGTCCTTATAAGAAATTATGGTGTACATGCATGTATATGAGTTATTGGTGAACTAACCTACAGGATGATGAGCTATGTGATAGCCAAATGACTATAGTATTGAGGTAACTGGGATGTCATAGACATCATGAAGATATTGTATGCTATAAGTTGTACTTACTCTTTAATTTATGATTCGAAATA
>ML794071.1:463079-476966 GCA_009831015.1 Picea engelmannii
GGAACTTTCTAGCAGTAGATTGGCACATGTTTTATGGTTGATATGGCATACATATATGGGAACACATCTTGATTTTGGTTCATCTTGTTGAAGTTTGGTGCATGGTTGATGCAATTGATATGGTTCATGTTGTAATAAATGTTTGGTGCATGGTTGATGCACTTGTAGATGGAAGATGATTGTGGGTGACAGTACTTGGTTAAAGTACATTATTGGAATTACTTGTTTAACATATAATTTGATACACGATGTATGGGATAGTTGAGACACTTGTTGTGGTGCTTGGTTGGTACATTATTTGGTGTTTGATGGTTTAGATACAAATCTTGACACATGGTTTTTGGCACTTGGTTTATGATAGAGGCATATCATATGTCATATGACACTTGTTTGAGGAACATGGTTGGAATATTGATGATTTTATTGTTACATTGATAGAGGAACTTGTTGATGATCCTAATATATGTTTGGTACAATTTTTGGTACATATTCTTGGCATATATACTTCAGTGATGAGATCTTATTGTATGGTGTTGATTTGAATGGTTGGCACATGGTATGGCACAGGATGTACATGGTTTATGTTTTGTTCATGATTCTCTATTCAATGTTGACACATCATTTTGATTCATGATGTATGGTATGACACAAGTGTAATTCATGGAAAGGTCCAAGGATCATCATAGGAAGAGAAGATCATTCTTAAGAATTTGTTTCGATTGAGCAGTAGCAATTACAATAGAAGAAGATTGCAGTAGTATCATATTGTTCATCTTCCAGAGAGTATAGGGGGAGACATACCCACAGGGGGAGTTATTCTTCTTCCCATGATTCCTGTTATAACCCTATAATTTATAGGATCAAATTTTGATTGTACTTTTGTCCCTTTAATGTTTTTGACTTGCAGACATTGCTGCATTCTAAAAGGGAAAAAAAAAAAATGGAATGAAAAGAAAAGAAACAGAAAAAGAAACAATGAAAAAATAAATAAAAGAGGGAAAAAGAAAAAGGATTAAGCCCCATGAAATGACAACGACTTGATCCATACAGTTTAAACATGGTCAAGTCTTTTGAATTTAAGTATCTAGGATTAGTGAATAAGCTTGGATAAATTTTCTAAACTTAGCCAAGTAATCAGGTTAGTTAGTGAATACATTTGACCAAACAGTCTAATCTTGGTCAAATAGCTCCTAGGTAGAGTATTTTCTTAGCCCAATAGTTTAAGTTGAGCTAAAGGTACAAAGGAGTAGGTTAGGACATAGGTTAGTTGTTTTATTTTCAATAAAATGTGCAAGATGATCGATGGAAAGTGCAGGATCTTGATGATGAAATGTTTTTCTAAACCCCATGGCAATAAAAAGAAAAATAAGCTGCGTGAAAAACCCACAAAAATTCATTTAGCCTAAGTTCTTCATCATATATTGAATTGTGCCCTGGAGATTAAAGATTGGGACTAGATCTACGACTGAGCTGTTGGCACCCAAATCTATTGTCCACAAGAGATTCCAGACCCCGCCGAACTTTCAACCTTTAACGGTGGGGGGGGGTCCAAAAATATGTTTAAAAGGTGCACTCAGATCTACGGTCATCCCATCATCACGTTATCAGACGTTCCACAGGAGATTCCAGACCCCCCCGACCGTTCTACCTTTAGCGATGGGGGGGGGTCTGACATGGTGTTTAAAGAACGCACCCAAATCAGCGGCAGATCCAGCTCAGCCTAGATCAATGGTCAACAAAGGATCTTGGACCCCCCTGACCTTTCGACCTTTAATGATGAGGGGGGGCTCCAGAATGAAGCAAAGTCCAGGCAGGCCCCATCCCAACATGGCATCACCTCACTGCATCCTAACTACCCTCTCCAAACATTTGAAGCCTACCATTTGTCCAACTCACCACTATCATCCCAAGGTGTCGTATCCCACAACTACCCTTTTCCAGTTCTATGTCATGACCCTATTAGCATGTCCCCTCCAGCGAACCGTTACAGGTCATATCCATTATGTTCATCTCCCAATCTCCTTTTTGCACGTCAATCACTTTAACATGTCATATTTCCTTCACCTTAGCCTCTCACGCTCTAAATGATCCATTGGCCATTTATGACTTGACACATACCCATTGTTCATCTCACCTGTCCTTCTTCTCCCAATGGATACCCGTTCACTCAAATTCAACCCTGTTTCAGCCAGTTCCCATTCCACTCACACTCCCTGCGTATAGAAGACTCATTTTCCTTCACCTCTGCAACACCTCATCCAACTAGAGTTTTTCATCTACTAACGTGTGTTCAGTGTGCAAGTAGCAGAGGAAATCAATGGTGCCAAAAAGTAAAAAATCAAATGTAGAGGAAAATCCTTTTCTCCCACCTCCTGTCGATCTCGACCGAATCCCATTAGCAGACAAAGACTATCTAATCTCAAAAACCAAGTATGAATTCAACTTTGCTGAGCTACAGTCATGGCTCAGAGACACCTTCATCAATTAGAGCGATGAAATTGGGATTTGGCAGTCAAATATCCCTCATTATTTTTTTCCCCAAGTCTATCACTTTCTTGAGTTCCCCCTCAAGTGCCAAGCACACTACCTCCCTGATCAAAGAGCCATTGTATCTACGTCTGGAAAAACCCTTTTCCTTATTTCACCCGACGCCATTGATCATATGATGCAAGTGCCCAGAGTCGAACCTTGTTCTCCCCTCACAATTGAAATCCTGACAGAATTGTATCAGAACCCGACCTTTCCCCAAAGAGCACAGATCTTCAAGTTGTTCCTTCCACAAGATGCCCAATTCCCTAAGAAGAATTCTCCCTATCACTCGTCTATATTTTCTGAAAAGGAAAATCAAATTATCTCAACATTGTGTTGTTTGCTCGGTTATTTCTCATACGAATGGGTGGATGAACCTATCTTAGGTTTCATGTCCATATTCTCTACTGAAGATAAAGTGGCCACCCATTTCAAATACAACATTTTCTTGGCTGAGAACCTGCACGACCAACTGGGAAATTTACCTACAGAAGGCATGTTCTGGTATTCTTCAATATTGGCCTACACGTTCATGTTCTATCAAGTGGACAAATTTTCCTTTCACATGCAGAAGATGGACAGGGAAGGAAAACCTCAAGATGTCACTTTATGGAAGTCGCTGCTAAGGAGAAGCTCCACTGATTTCGCTTTCCAACAATTCGTCAAGCTATTCTATCATCCAATGGTAGGAATTCTTAGTGGAAGACCGGAGCTGAGGATAAACAAGGAGATCCAAATGGTTCTGCACCTTTTAGATCTCGCAAAGACTGGGGACTAGTTCCTATACCAGAATCACACAGAAATCAGAGTGTATGGGTGTGAACTAGCTCCATACAAGTTTCCCAAGTATGTTCTTGTTCGAATATTTGCATTGGAGTATATTCATCAGATGATAAACTCAAATGACATCCATTTTCTATCTCTAAAGAAAAAATAGCATATGAGGATCAAGGGGCAAATAGGACCGTTTATCTGCAACAGTCGAGTTGTTGGGGAAGAGGTAGATAAATTATTGAGGGAAATGAAATTCACCACCAGTTTTATTTGGCAATATGACCCCAGTGGGATCATTGCAGAGATGAGATCCAAGAACAAAATTTCACCTTAAGCTCACACTCTCAAACCAGAAATTGAAAAATATGTGAACCAGACAGAGTGGGAAACCAACACTTTGGTAGATACACAGCCATAGGAATCCCCTTCAGTCTCTTTTTCATTGACTTCCACTCCAAAGGTACCCAAGGAAAAAATTTCAAGGAAGGATGATTCACCTTCAATCACTGAGGTATCGGCAGAATATTTTCAGGTATACAACAAGAAACCCAAAACCACTCATGCTACTCACATGTCTGGTGAGGAATATCCCTACTCTGCCATAGTGATTGAAAGAAGATAAAAGGTGGTGTCAACTTCTGCTTCAAAGAAGAAGACAAAGATAGTTGTGACCACCCAAAATCCATTAGAATGTGCACCTGTAAGCATTTTTGAGAAATATGATATGATTAAAAAGAAGAACCAGATGCTGACTAATAGCACCTACTCCCAGTTTTGGAAGAAAACCTCCACAACAAAGCACAAACTATTGTCATCCTTTGACACAGGAAAAGGAAGAATGCATCTGGCATTCCTGCAAGCCCAGGTGCCTCAACCCAAAGAGATCACTGAGTACAAGAGGTAAACTATTGTTTTTTACATTAAACAAGTCCATCCAGCTGACCAGATGGATTTGCAGAAACAGACTGGAGAAATGGTTTTCTCCACATTAGCACATGCTTCCTCTACTTCAGCTAAGTTACAGGTATCTTTAAGCAATGTTCAGACCCAATTGAATTTGGAAAAGATATCCTCTTTTGCAAAAGACAACAGAGTAAAATCCTTAGAGGAGTTGGTGCTCAAGATCAAGTACGATCCCTCAAATGTAAAAGAGGTAGAGGAGATGATAAATAAGAAGAATGATGACAATGCATCTCTAAGAAAATAGCTGAAATTGCAACCAACAAAGGATTCACAAGCTAAAGAAATAGTTGAGGCAGAAAATGAGAAAGAAGAATTGTTGAAACTTATCATGCAGTGGAACGCACAACTCATGCAAATGGAGTTAGAGTTGGAAAAATTATTGAAAGAGAAGCAACAATCAACCCCAATAGAAGTCATTCCATTGAGTGCAGTTCCCATCGTAGAAGTCAATACAACAGCTATGCCAACAACCACTACTACAGAAATTCCATCAACAACTCCATTGACAGCACTGGAAAAAATTGTGGAGCTAGCAAAGTACATGGAGGAAATGAATCTGCAGGAAACAGAGATTAATAGGTTGAAAAGGGAGGCTGAAAATCTCCAGGAACTCAAATCTTCTTTCCAAAGAAGATACAATGTTGAGATATAGGCAGCAGAGAAGCTTAAGCAAGAAATACAATAGCTCTAGAAACAAACAGTGGCAGGTAAGACATTAGCAGAGGCTAAGGAAAATAGATGGACAGATATCTCGAAATCCATAAATGAAATTTGGCCCATGGTGCAAATCATGTTCGAGCAACATGATCTGGTGTTAAAGAGTAGGTAAGCCATTGACAGGATAAGAACAGAGTTGGGTGAGATGCCCTCGAAAACCAACGAGATCATCAAGTTTATGAACTCAAAAACCAGAGAAGAGATGGAAGAACTGAAAGTCGAAGATAGAACATAGACTATCCTCGAAGTAAAAAGAGTGTTGACTAAAAAAGGATTAATGTTATAGTTAGAGGCAAAGGCTCAGAATATTGACATTGGAGTTCATATGTTTTTTAACAAGATTGAAGCCTTACAGAAAAAGGGTCTTCCCGATCTACGTGTCCTAAATGATAAATTAATGACTTTGTCCGATTACAAGCAAAGGATCTCTACCATGGCCAAAGATAGTTCCAAGTTTTCAGGGATACATGGCAACATCACGGGCAAAGCGTTCTTGGATACTCTGTAGCATGACCTCAACATACAGCAAAAAATCAAGTACATCTTCCTCATCAAGCCGACATTCGCTAAATACACCGAGATGGACGAAGTCTACCGACGGCTATTGAAATTTACCATCCCGAGCACACAAAGATTGATGAGCTGTGCAAATTGATTGATTAAAGGTAAAGCCTCATCTATCTTAGTGTCCAGTGCAGTCAAAGTCATCTGAATGACTCACCAACAGTCTTCCCCGAAATTAGAATGAGAGATTTGACACATCGTCATCAGTTACTACATTTCTGCATTTTGTTAGTTAGTTAGTTAGACTCAGACTCCATCACGTCCTGATCAATAATGACAGGGTCGTTGTAACTTTTATTATAAATATTTCCAACTTAGAAGTATTGAGGGTTGTTGATCTTTACACCCAAGCAAGCTCTAATCACTGTAATTTTTATCAAGAATTTATCCCAGTAATACAAAGAGAAGTTTCACAGGATTCCTGCGTGTTCATCGTTGGTGAAGTTTCATCTATCTGCGTAAAAGTTTTTCCTTCTCTGTTATCATATTGTCTTTCTAAATCTAGTCTTTAAAAGAAGTTAAATTTGCAGAATTTTACATTGTGTACTCTGTTCTTAATCTTATATAGATTTAAACATTTTTTATTTTGACGTTATAACAAAGAAATTCTTAAATGATTTTTTGGTTTTAATTGATATCTCACCTTTTCAGCAATACACCTTTATATTCCAAAAGAATCCAATGTTAGAACTATCTCACCCTGTAAAATGAATCTTATAAAAGTTACCTTTAACCTTTATCTTTCTAAAACAGACCCCATATCCCAATGGAAGCATAAGTGGTATTCAACCATTTCATTTAAAACAATACAAACAACTCAGTTATATTCTTTTTAACTAGCCTAAAATCTTGAGAATCTAAACAAATCTAAAACTCATAGAGAGATCCCTCTCTGAAACTGGTAGGGCTAGTTCCCAGTTTCGAAGCGGTTGGTTAAGGTTACCTATGTTAGATTTCTTCTTACCTCACAACAACCTTTGGAGATTTACAGAGTGATAACATAAATGGCGACCATACTGGGGAAGAACTGAACAAACTTTCCACCCCTTGTTTTCTTTTTCCTAGAACAAAGACAACTTTATTTATGGAAGAAACACAAACTCTAAATTTATCTGGAAATAATGTTCATAGGTTGTTAAAGTTTGTATTTAAGTAGTTAAAATCTCCAAAGGAAGAATAAAATCAACATTTATAGCTCCCAAAATAATTTCTACCAGATCACACCCTGACCCAGAACCTGCAATAGTAATAGATAACCTCGAAAGACTACTCAGGAAGAAAAACACTGCAGAAATTTTGAGGTGTAACAACGCAATTCCAAGGTATTTGTCCATCCCAGAGAAGTTAGGTATTCTTCCAGACCTTGAGCCTGAAATCCACTTCCAAACAAGTCTTTTCAGGACAAAATACGATAGTTTTGTCAGTAAAACAGTCTTGGACCAAATTGTTTTTCAACCCAGGACCCCTGAGATACATTCTCCTAGAACTGAATTTGATCAACGTTTTCACCCCGAGACTGATAAAATCGAAGACCTAGTTGAAAATATTGGTCAAGCCTTAGACAAACTCCATCTTCAACAGTTCATCGAACTTCCTTCTTTAAATATTGTTGCAGTTTCTGCTAAACCCACACCAGGTCACTCCATCCCTCCAATCCCTTTGTCCTCTATATCTTCAGGAATTTCCTCCCCTGTCACACAGGTTGTTGTTCAGCCTCCTCCACCAATCATGGCGGCAAGATATGCTCCATTGGTATTGGTTTCTCCTTTACATTACATGCCCCAATATTATCAAACCAAACTCCCACAGTTTGATAGTACTGGTCCCTTGAATGCACAACAACATGTTGACAAAATGAACGATTACTTTGACCTGGAAGAAGTAGATGAGGTTGATGTGCAAATGAGATTATTTGCGCTAAGCCTGACAGGAGAAGTGAAAAAGTGGTTCAAAACTTTACGCGCTACTACCATTATTTATATTGTTGGTTTTCATCGGGATTTCCTTGACCGGTGGGAGGTAAAGAAAAATCCTCTCCAGATCTTTTTTGAATATGAGAACATCAGGAGGAACCCCGGAGAGACGGTGTAGGATTACTACACTCGTTTCAACAATTTATACAATGTTGTCCCGACTGAAATCAAACCACTACAAGGTTTGACATTAATAAAGTTCCCTAATGGTTTTGATGCCGACATGTCATATCAATTGAGGGAAAAAAATGCAACAACTCTAGAAGACATGCAAAGAAGTGTCGTCAATGTAGAAGCAAATATTTTGGCCAGAAGGGCCAAGTAGAGAACAGAAAAGAGGGTTACCATTAAAGAAGAACCTTCTACTTCCTCATCAGATGCCAAATTAGACTCTCTCACCATAGCTATGGAGAAAATGAAGGAGAGACTCACCATGACTGACACGAACCCACCTAGAGAGAACCAAGCTACCCCTCAAATCAGGAACCCGAACTTTAGAAGAAATCCACCTCAGATTAGATAGAGGGATCCTAGATATCAATGAGAACAAAGGGGACCTGATCAACAGATTAGACCACCTCTCCAGGAAAACTATGCTGATGATGGGGAGGAAGTAATTGAGGAGTTTAATGATGCTCATATAAATGAAATGGGTTATCATGATCATGATCATGAATCTATTTTCCTCACCCAGGACGAACATGAAATCTTTCTCCTTTCACAAACAGAGGTAAATGAGGAAGATGAGAAAATAGAACAACAAGCCTTTGAGAACGCTATAATGGAGGTTCACAGTAAGTATAACTTGCAGAGTAAGAAGACTAATGAGAACTCTCTGAAGAAGGTTGTTGAAACCAAGAAAACCTCAGAAAATCTTCCTAAGAAAGACCCTGGGCAGAATGACGCTGAATCTCTCGCGCAAAAAACTTCAGAAATTCTTAAGAGAACAAGTCGAACAAAATTTTCATCAACCACTCAAACAGGTGTGCATGCTCACAGAGTTTCTATCAATAAATCAAAAATACATGATTTAAAAAAAACCACTGCTCCTTTCAGCCTTGAAGGGGAACTAGCAAAATTGAAGATTCTCATTCCCCTCTCCGAGCTGATGAACAAGAATGCTTACAGGTCTCAAGTTATAAAATATTTAAGAATCGAACCCAATATAGGTACCAAAGCCTTGAATGTAGGATCTGTACACCACTCTGACATCGTTAATCTTGTCGATGATCGACCTGAGCTCCTGTTCATTCCTAAAGTTGATGGTCAAACTGATAATGGTGTCATGGCCCCTTTTTACATCAGCCTAAATATCCACGATCTGATATTACAAAACACTATGTTGGATTCAGTCACCTCTCACAACCTAATGCCCAAATCCGTGATGGAAAAGTTGGGACTCGAGGTCACCAGACCCTACAAAGATTTGCATTCTTTTGACTCTAGTAAGGTCAAATGTATAGGCCTGATTAAAGACTTATGCATCACCTTGGCTCAAATCTCGACGAAGAGTTTGGTGATGGACATCATTGTGGCAGATATTCCCCCCAAGTATGGGATGTTGCTATCAAGGTCTTGGGGAGATAAATTGAGAGGAACCCTACAGCTCGATATCTCCTATTCCACCATTCCGGTTTCCGGTCAACAAAGAAGAATTTATAGGGAAAAACTGATGAAGTATATGGTCAGTAGTCAGGAAAATACACACAATTACCCACTTTATTCCGCACACTCTAACATAGATTCTTTCATTCTATATAATGACGGTGATTTTGAAGAAAAAATCACACAACTGGAGGATGATGCACCTGATCCAAAGGATGATAAATCAATTGTCGAATTAAGAAACCCCATGATTGAAGAAAGTGAGGAATTGTCAGCAGAATTCTGGAGCATGGACTTCGATGGTGCTATGAGTAAAGAAGGGGCTGGAGCGAGAGTGTGGATGCATAACCATAGATCAAAATACTCTGAGAATCATTCCTATAAATTGAACTTCCAATGTACTAACAGCATAGCCGAGTACAAGGCTTTAATGCTCGGCCTGAAATTGTTGAAGAAGGTTGGTGCTAAGTATATAATGGTAAGGGGTGATTCTGAATTTATTATCAAGCAAATTAAAGGTGGGTATGCAGCAAAACATCCCAGACTTAGAGCCTATAGGAATGTTTTTTTAGATTCTCTTCAATGCTTTACTGAGGTTGACTTGAAGGTGATGCCTAGGGGACAAAATATACTCGCAGACGGACTGGCTACGTCATCAGCTACCTATAAAATCCCTTTTCATCCCACTTGCAAGTACACAGTGGAGGTGAAGTGTAGACCCACCATTCCTGACAACATCAAATATTGGCAATTTGGAAATGATGATCAAATTGAAGATTTTTTGCAATGTAAAAATGAGTTTTAATGTACAAACATAGATTTAGAAAATGGTGACGAAATTGTAAATAGATCTGCTTTTGAGAATAGCAATGTAAATACAATAGATGCTAAAGAATTCAATGAAAATGATGTAGATTCTGATATTCTACAATTGAAAAATAATGTATTACCTAGAGATTTAGTTACATTGGAAGATTTATTTGATTTTAACGATGTGGCCAAAAAACCTAAAATTGAAGCTAGTGGTAAAGAGGTTGAAGATTGCAACATAGGAACGGAAGAAAACCCCAAAATGGTAAAACTATCTAAATCCCTACCACCAGAGAAAAAAAAAATGCATTGCATTTTTTAAGGAATATATAGATGTTTTTGCTTGGGGCTATGAGGACTTAAAATCCTATGACACAAGTATCATACAACACCGGATTCTCATAAAATAAGAACACAAAACTTTCAGACAGAAACTTAGGAGAATTAATCCTAAGTTGCTTCCCCTGATAGAGAAAGAAATCAAAAAGATATATGATGCCAAGATTATAGTCCCCTTGATATTTTCTAAATGGGTTTCTAACCTAGTTCCAACTAGGAAGAAAAATGGTGAGATCAAACTCTATATAGATTTCAGAAATCTGAACAAAGTCTCCCTCAAAGACAATTACCCTTTACCCAAAATGGACAATATTTTACAAAAGGTGGTTGGATCTAGTAGGATCTCCTTATTGGAAGGTTTCTCTGGTTACAACCAAGTTCTGGTCCATCTGGAAGATCAAGAGAAGATAGCGTTTACCACACCCTGGGGAACCTTCATGTATGTGAAGATGCTTTTTTGTCTGATGAACATTGGGGCTACTTTCCAAAAAGCAATGGATATTGCATTTGTGGATGAGACTGGGAAATTTATAGTCATTTATCTGGATGATGTAACTTTTTACTCCAAATCCGACGAAGAACATTTACTCCACCTCAAACGTGTGTTTGAGAAGTGTAGGAAATTCGAGATTTCATTGAATCCTAAGAAAAGCCTCTTCAAGTTAGAGGAGGGAAAACTATTGGGACACATAATCTCAAAATATGGAATTAAAATAGATCCCAACAAGATAGAATCCATCCAAAAGGTGGAACACCCTAGGAACCTCAAAGAACTACAATCTTTCATTGGAAAAATAAATTTCCTTAGAAGATTCATACCAAACTTGGCCGAACTTCTCAGGAATATCACCAATATGTTAAAAAAGGACACCAAAATCAAATGGAACATTGAGTCCAAACAGTCATTTGAGCAAGTGAAACATGCTCTCACCAAAGCTCCAGTTTCGATTAGCCCAGACTATACCAAAGAATTTTACCTCTTCTCCTTCGCATCTGAGCACACTATAGCAGCAGTATTGTTGCAGAAAAATAGTGAAGGGTATGAGCAACCCATATCTTTTTTCAACAAAGCCTTAAGAGATGCAACATTGAACTATAAAATTATGGAGAAACAAACCTTTTCTCTGGTAAAGGCTATAAAATATTTTAGGGTCTATATTCTCCATTCTCACACAATTTCATATGTCCCAAACACAGTGGTTAAGGATATCCTGACCCAGGATAATCCGAATGGCAGAAGAGGAAAATGGATTATGGTTATTCTGGAATATGACATTGAAATAAAACCTACCAAATTGGTCAAAGGACAGGGTTTGGCCAAACTAATGGCTGAGTCTAATTTTCATTCTTTAGTTATTAACTTTTTGGCTACAGTAAACGGACCGAAAGAGCAGGTGACTCAAAACATAAAAGAGGCATTCTTAAACTCCCCTTGGTACGCAGACCTCATTTTTGTACTCCACAATTTACAGGCTCCTCCAGGTTTGACTAATACCAAAGCTAGATTTATTAAATTGAAAGCATTGAAATTTTGTATTTTGGAAGAAAATATCTATTGGAAAGATCCTGGTGGTATCTTACTTAATTGCTTGTTAAAAGATGAAGCTGACAAAGTTCTTCAATATTTTCATGCAAGAGACTGTGGTGGGCACCTGAGATGGAAGACCACAACCAACAAGATTATGAGAGCTGGCTTTTACTGGCCTACTATTTTTTCTAACATTCACTAGAAGGTTACTTCTTGCCACCAATGTCAGATTTTTGAAGGTAAAAGGAATCTTCTGCCACTCCCAATGAAACCCACCTTGGTTGAATCTCCTTTCCAACAATGGGGGCTAGATTTCATTGGTGATATACATCCTCCCTCTTCGGGCCAACATAAATGGATCCTTACGGTCACTGATTACTTCACCAAGTGGATCGAGGTTCTACCATGCAGGCAAGCTACTAACTCTATCATCATCAAGTTTTTAGAAACTAACATTTTTTCTCGTTTTGGATGCCCCAGAAAAATTATAACTGACAATGCAGCAAATTTCAGATCCAAAAGGCTCATAGATTTTTGTAATCAATATCATATTATCTTGGGACACTCGATGGCTTATTACCCACAGGGAAATGGGCTAGTTGAGTCTTCTAACAAAAGTCTGGTGAACATTCTCAGAAAGAAACTATAGGAAAACAAGAAATCAGGGCATAACAAGTTGGTTTTCACACTCTGGGATGACATAATAAGCACCAAAAGATCGATTGGTATGTCTCCATACCAGTTGGTGTATGGCATCGAAGCAATTTTTCCCCTTTCATTAGGAGTTCCTGTCATGAAACTATTGTAGTAAACACAAGAAGAACCAAACGATGTCCAGCGAAGAATAAATCAAATGATCCACCTAATGCAATCCAGAGAAGAATTTTACAATAGAACTCAAGTGATCCAGGAAAATATTAAAAATATTTATGACAAGAGAACCAAAGAGGATAACTTTGAATTGGGTGATCTAGTTTTGGGGTGGGACTCCAGAAATTAAGATAAAGGTAAACATGGAAATTTCGATAGCCTATGGAAGGGTCCTTACACCATTCAAGATTTTAGAGGAAATAATTCCTTTATACTTGCTAACAGTGATGGATCAGACCTGTCTAGGGGACCTATAAATGGAAGGATGTTGAAGCATTACTTGCCACCTCAGTAGAGAGATCACCTTTCCATTCCATTGTACATATCATTTCTTTTACGAGTTGTTTTAGGTGTAGGTGTTTTTTTTTCAGATGTTTGAAGCCTGCAGAGAAGGCCCTAAGACACTGAAAAATGTCATCAAAATTTCCGAAATAAATCAAGTCAGATAACAGAAAAAGATCTAGAAGAATTTTTTCTAGGAAAGAAAGAAACAAGATTCTTGGCATCTCGCAAGGAGAATACCATCCCCAGGTGGAGCCACTGTTATAACCCTATAATTTATAGGATCAAATGTTGATTATAATTTTGTCCCTTTAATGTTTTTGACTTGCAGACATTGTTGCATTCTAAAAGGAAAAAGAAAAGAAAAAGGAATGAAAAGAAAAGAAACAGAAAAAGAAAAAATGAAAAAAAAAGAGGGCAAAAGAAAAAGGATTAAGCCCCATGAAATGACAATGACTTGATCCATACATTTTAAAAATGGTCAAGTCTTTTGAATTTAAGTATCTAGGTTTAGTGAATAAGTTTGGCTAAATTGTCTAACCTTATCCAAGTAATTA
Source organism: Picea engelmannii (assembly GCA_009831015.1). Taxonomy (NCBI): domain Eukaryota; kingdom Viridiplantae; phylum Streptophyta; class Pinopsida; order Pinales; family Pinaceae; genus Picea; species Picea engelmannii. Next base: position 476,591 of record ML794071.1, read on the forward strand.
GGTTAGTTAGTGAATAAATTTGACCAAACAGTCTAATCTTGGTCAAATAGCCCCTAGGTAGAGTATTTTCTTAGCCCAACAGTTTAAGCTGGGATAAAGGTGAAAAGGAGTAGGTTAGGACATAGGTTAGTTGTTTTCTTTTCAATAAAATGTGCAAGATGATCGATGGAAAGTGTAGGATCTTGATGATGAAATGTTTTTCTAAACCCCATGGTGATAAAAAGAAAAAGAAGTTGCACGTAAAACCCACAAAAAGTCATTTAGCCTAAGTTCTGCATCATATATTGAATTGCACCCTCGAGATTAAAGATCGGGCCTAGATCTACGACTGAGATGTTGGTGCCTAGATCTACGGTCCACGGGAGATTCCGGACCC
>ML794071.1:491333-502340 GCA_009831015.1 Picea engelmannii
TCATTTGATCCCCCATCAATGTGCCCATATTTCCTACAATGGTTTTTAGTTGTTTCTATTAAAATTCTTACGGGACGTGTAAAACTAAAATTTTTGCAAGGGCAATAACATCTACCATCAGCCTTTTCACCCTCTTTAATTTTTTTCCCACCTCTAATATTTTCCACCATTATTATAACGCACAAAATACCTTTTCTGAACCATCATTGTTATAGAAAGATTGTGGCAACATATTTATTTCGATAAATATTTATATAATTTATTTCATCGCGATTTCAACGAGCATTGACCAAGTAAATATTGACTTTTTCAAATAGTTGGGTGATTGTTTGACTGTCAAATATTACCATTTGAACAATCAAATGGTAATATTTGTTTCTTCGCCCATGTGATGAACTCTGTGACAAAAGATAAAGTTTGTCGCAAGGGCAATGAATGTGGGATGATTAAAAAAAAGAGATAAATTTAAATATTTATCTTCATTTAAGCGACGAAAGGCTACTTTCATCGCAAGTAGTTCGTCGCAAATTTTTCAATATGTAGTAGTGTTAAAATTATCCCTATAGGGAGTGCCCTCAAAAACCCTCCTCAATTATTTTTTCTTCCTTCAATGTGAGAGGGGTGGGGGGCACCGAAAAAAGATATCCCTCAAAAGGATTATGTGTTCAGGTGACAAATCTAGAAGAGCTATGGAGTCATGGCTAAATAATTAGTCCTTCTACACCATCGATGCAGAGGGCCAATCAAGGGGTTTAATTATAGGATGGGGCCCTACATGCATAGCCTTGGATACAAACTCTTATAGGAATGCCATCTCAGTTAAGATATAGGATAAGGACATTTATTTCTCCTTTTCGGTGGTCAACATATATAGAACATATGTTGAAAGATTCCCCTTTTGGGAGGACATATCTCTAGAAGGAGATTTCAGTGACCCCTTTACAATGGTAAGTGGAGACTTGAACTTCACGTTGTCTCATCGTGAGTTTTGGAGAGAAAGAAAGAACTCCCAAACATGATTCTTCATTTATTTCCCACACTCTCACAAGTTGCTTGATATAGAATCCATTAAACTAGTCCTCATGTGGCACAATTTCATAACAAGGAAGGAAGCGGTGTCAAAAAGGTTAGACCGATTTTTCAATTCAGAGGCTCTTCTAGAAACATGATTCTTGTTCAATTCCTCAATAGCATAAGGGGGCATTTCAGACCATAGACCCATCACTCTCATAATGAAAGGAAAAATGGACTCTCCCCTACCCCTTTAAAATTCAACCAAGATTGGTTGGAAGAAGAATACTTTCATGATACGGTTAACAATACATGGATTAAAATAAACCCTTTGGAACCTCATTTGTTGATGAAACAGTTTTCATAAAACCTTTATAGAGTTAAAAGGGCCACCAAAAGTGGTTAAAAGCCTACAATATGTGGAAGAATCACAAACTGAGAGAATGTGAGGATAGGATGGTTGAACTATTCCTCACTTTGATTGAAGGTTCCCTAAGTGAAGCAAAGATAAAGTAACTTAAATACCTTGAATCATCAATAAATTCCTTGATGGAGGAGGAAGAAAAAACATGGAGACTCTAGAGAAAATCCCTATGGCTCAAATTTGTAGATAACAATACAAAATTTTTCCATCAATACATGAATTTTAGGAAAATCCTCAACACAATCTAGGAGATTGAGAATGAAGAAGGTTAGCTGGTGAATTTGTTTGAAGCTAAAGTTGAGGCTTCAGCCAATTTATTTCAAAATCTCATCAAATCCCCAAAAGGATATCCCATTTAGAACATCCTTCAAGTGGTTTCAAAATTATACTGTAATCACATAAGAAATCAATTGATCCCTTGAAAAATAGGTATTTGAATCAGAGGTTCTGGGAACCCTCTCCTCAATGAAATGAGGAAAGAGTCCCGACCCCAACAGGTTCACAGTTAAATTTTTTCAAATATTCTTTGAGCTTCTAAAACATGACATCCTTTTGGTGGTCAGAGAATCACAAGGATCAGGTAAGATGCTCAAGTCTCTCAATGCTACCTTTCTTTACTTAATCCCCAGAAAAACAATATAAAATTATACTATAATAAAAGAAGACATGAATCGATCCCTTGTACTATAAAGCATGACATCCTTCTGGTGGTCAGAGAATCACAAGGATCATGTAAGATGCTCGGATTTCTCAATGCTACCTTTCTTTTCTTAATCTCCAAAAAACAAGACAAAATTATATTGTAATCACAGAATACATGAATTGATCCCTTGAACAATAGGTATCTGAATGAGAGGTTCTAGAAACCCTCTCCTCAATGCAATGAGGGAAGAGTCCCGACCCCAATGGGTTCACAGTTGAATTTTTTCAAATATTATTTGAGTTTATAAAACATGACATCCTTTTGGTGGTCAGAGAATCACAAGGATCGGGAAAGATTCTCAGATCTCTCAATGCTACCTTTCTTTTATTAATCTCCAAAAAGCAAGACAGGACTTCCTTTGGGGACTTCAGACCCATTTCTTGTTGCAACGTGATATATACGCTTGTGACCAAAATGATATCTAGGTGGATGAGATTGATTCTAAGTTACATAATAACAGACGAAGAATTCGGTTTCCTCCAAACCAAACAAATCCATGACATTATCTCGGTAGCTCAAAACATTTTCCACTCAGTCAAATCCTTGAAGTCTAAGGAAGCCCTTTTGAAACTGGACCTTTCCAAATCCTTAGACAAAATCAACTGGACTTTCTTAAGGTTGGCGCTTCTTCATCTAGGCATGTCACTACAGGTTGTAAATTGGATAATGGGATGAATTCAATCATCCTCCTTTATAGTTCTTAGAAATATATCCCCTTCAAGATTCTTCAAAGAGTCTCGATGTTTGAGACAAGGGTGTCCCCTCTCTATTTTCTTGTTTCTCATCATTTATGAGGCACTAAGAATTATGATCCGTGAGGAAAAAAGATATTGCTCATTCAAGGGTGTCAAGTTTTCATCGATAAGACGATATCCCACCTACTCTTTGTCGATGACATTTTATGTTGCGCCTCATATTTGATAAGGGACATAGAAGCTCTTAAGAGCATCCTAGACCTATTCCGCTCAACCTCAGGTATGAAGATAAATTTTGAAAATTTCTGGCTCATTCTCAATCAATTCTTAGACCAAGAATCTCACTAGATATTCAATCTTATTCCAACTCCAATCAAACCCATGGAAGAAGGTTTCAAATATTAGGGTTTTTTTTTTAAACCTGATAAGTATAGATTTTAGGTTGGGGATAGATAATAAAGAAGATAGAATCAATATTTTCTATATGTATAAATAGACTCCTTTCCAAGGGGGGAGACTGGTGTTACTCAAAACTGTCATTCAGAGCATCCCAGTGTACTTGTGCTAAATAGTGATGATCCATAAATAAATTCTAACAAAGATTCTAAAAATCATCTTTCAAGATCTGTGGTCTATCCACCACAAATATAGAGGGATCCACTTGGATAAGTGATCCACTATAGAAGATCCAAAATACCATGGTTGATGGGGCCTAAAATAAATCCATGTTTTTTCTCAAGCCTTAGTAGGATGCAGCCTATGGGGGATTACCCAAGTCTCTTCCCTATGGATGAGAGTTATGACCTCCAAATACTTCCCCAACATGTCTATTGTTGATTGGTTCCATCCACCTAGAGAATCCTCCAAGGGATTTATTGTTTGGAAAGCCTCAGTGTCTGCTTTTCCACCGATAAGAGTCTGGAAAATATGGAAAATTGGAATTGGAAAACAAGTCAGAATATTTTAGATGCTATGATTCCCTTTTTAGATCAGTAGGGGCCCAAAATATTTTCTCTCTAAATGATGCTAAAACCAAAAATCCTAAACCTTGAGGAAAGAATGGTTGGAAATCGATGATTTCCTTAGGTATAGAAGGGGATGACTCCAAAGAGTGAACCTATTCATTCAATGCCTCATCTATAATTTTATCATCCTCAAAGAAGACTCTTGTTGGACCTCGACCAAGTTTTGAGAAAACCTTGGTTGGATTAGGACCACTTTTTGGACTTCGATGGGTTGGTCGAAGATGGAGCACTGAGGCGGAGCGGAGATCCCAGATATCACTTATTTTGAAGGATATGTGGACCGAGCAAGGACTTCATTAGGGTTTTTGTAATGGGTTATGGGATGTCGGCCCATGGGGTTACCCATGATTAGGCCTTTTTGTAAGAAAGTGTAAAAGTATAAATAAGTAAGAATGTAATGAAGAAAGGAGTCAATAGCTTGCAAGGTTAAGTGAAAGTAGTTTTGAGTGCTTTGTGCAATAGAATATGTATGTAAGGATCTGTTCTTGTTAAAGGAGTTGGCTCTATTCCTTGACCTAATTTTAGCGAAGGAGGATCTGGTGCTCAGTACAAAGATCTCCTGTCCTTTGTGAAGTTGGGATCTATGGCTTAGTGCACAGGAGAAGATGAATGTAAGAGCTTGAAGAATAATAAAGAAGAAGAAGAAGTTGGTGGACATAGCCCCACACTAGGGTGAACCACGTATATCTTGTGTTGATGGTTTGCTTTGTGCTATGTTATATTGCCATTTATTTGCTTAGTGATTTTGTTATTATGTATGTTAGATAGATCTATAAATGCTTAGTGCCTTATTTATATTGAATGTGCTAGATCTAACTTATGATGCTAAGTGCGATGTGTATGTTGTCATTGTTACTGCTTCGATATATACTTAGTATTTTATCTGCGATGTGAATAAGACTAATGGGTTGATGAATGTTGTTCCTAAGTACTCTATAGATTTAGTGTTATAATCACAGATCTGTGTCCCAGCTTGGTTATAGACACCTGATTATTGTAACCCCCCTGCCTCTACCTTGGCTGAGACTTCGCCTACTTCAAAGGTGTTTCCAAAAGGGTCGGTATTCAGGGTTTTGTTGGTGCGTTTTCGAAGCGTTGAACCCTAGGTTTTCCCCTGTGCCAACAAATGGTTTCGTTGTCGTGACCTAAAATTGTGATTGTTGGGAACTGAAGTAAAATAAAATATCTGTGCATAGATCTATTTCTTTAGTGTGCAGTATTCTACTCCTCTTGCGAAGCTTTGTGCTAAAGAGGAATCTGATTTAAAGAAAAGAGGTAAGATCTTAAAAGAAGTAAAGATTTGTTCTTTGATAAGAATAAGATAAGTGAAAAATTTTGTTTCGAAAGCTTGAACTTAAGTATTTTTAATAGATTATGTCCTAGTCTGAAAACTAGGGCACGGTTGGAAGAAATATTTGATCTGAATAAATTTGATAGAAATAAAGAAAGATATGTTATTCCGATGCATAGAAAGAATTTTTGGACTAATAAATGGATGCAAGAACCTAGAAAGATTTTTTGCAGATTAGAGGTTCAACACTGTGATCCTAGTGCACAGTACAGGAAAGGTTGGAGAACATTTAAAATAAAGAGAGGATTGACATTGTGTTATAACTACAAAATACCGGGACATCTTGCTAAGGAATTCCCTAGTACATGTCCTATTTGTCTTTGTTGTAAAATTGTTGGTCATGAATTTGAGGATTTTCCAAGGATGATTGCTAAAGTTGAAAGGATGAACATGAGAAAAGAAAACTATGAAGGAAGTCAAGATACTAAGAGAATGTTAGAGAATCACAAAGAGAAAGAATCAGAGAAATCTCAGAATATGTTGTTACAGTTGAAATAAATGATGAATTATCACAAAGATGTCAATTTACCAGAGATATTGAAGGTAAAACAATGCATAAGTGCAAGAATAAGAGACTTCGATGTAGACTGTGTCTTGGATGGGGAAACACAAGTGAATATTATGACAAAAGAAACTTGGGAAATTTTGGGAAAGCCTACTGTGATACCTTCATTGGGAAGGATACCCTTGTTTAAAGGAAAGATGATAACCCTATGTGGAAGAGTTACTAATGTACCTATTATTATTCATGGAACATTGACTAAAGAAGAATTTGAAGTCATTAAGTTTGTTGAGAACAACGCCCCTTTCCCACTCTATTAGGAAAGAATTGGATTGAAAAGGATAAGCTTAGAAGGAAAGCAGAGGAAGAAGCTACAGAAACGAAAAAGAAATAACTAAAGGATTTCATATCTAGAAAAATAGAGCAACTGATAGAAGAATGAGAAGTTAAGTCGAAGCATCAAAAGGCAAGAGAATTATCTATCGAGGTTGAAAGAACACAAGAAGGTTTGAAGGACCTATCCATGCAAGAAAGGATTACATCCACCCATGAATTAATAAGAGAAGAGATATTAACTTCGAACCCTTTGAGAGCACATCAACAGTGCAAATTCACTTAACTAGGAGAAGATAAACATAAGAATGGAAAGAGAATTCTAGAAACAATTAGAGAAACTCAAATCACAGGAAAGAAGGCAAGGAAGCTCAATAAGAAGAAGGCTAAGTTGGAAAATTTATAGGAAGTTACAGAGAACAAATGGAAGACTTCCTAGGAGGCAGGTTTGCAGGAATTGAACCTTGCTAGAACAAAAGGACCGCACAGAATGGGACTTCACCCTGGAAAAGCTATATGACCATTGGAGGCACCCCACCCGTTAGAACGATGCTCCAGAATGGCTAGAAAATGAATTTGTGGGCGGATAGACCATCATTGGATGTTGATATCGTGCCATAATAGACAGATTCACATTGATAGAAGCATTCCTGCCAGTTGAAGGAATCTGTTACAACACTCACTTATTTAACCTATCGAACACTACGTCGAGACTACTTTCTACCAACCATAATTATCTGAGCTAACAAAGAATTGATTGTGTGTCGAGCTATGATTTGCGAACCTAGACATCGCCATCCACATGTTTAGCCCACCTGTTCGTTCACCTACCCCAACCTGACTGTTTAAAAGTGAGAATGTTGGGCGAGAAAAATGAGTTTGAGAAGTCTATCGAGGAGGTTCATAGGAAGTTTATGGTTGACAAAGCTATGTCTGAAGGTCTTCGGGCATCATCGATTAGGGGACTGCAGGCTTACCCTTCAACTTCACGACGCTCTAGCCATGCTAACCCCGCGACTGAGAAGCGAAGTAAGAATCACGACGATCAGGCTAATGTGAAGCAGATCCCTTCGATATTATCATATTATATCCCTCCTTTGACTGAAACGCTTAACCGTGACAACATCCCACAAGACTACGAGTACACTTTGATCACCGCGTACATCCTGAAGGGGATACGCGTAGTTGGAAGCTAGTTGGTACATATCCCATCCCTAAAGAACAATGAATTTAACCTTGGAAACAAAAATAACTACGCCATGCTCTCACCTCATCGATACTTAACAAAGACCACTAGGAAGAAGCCTCGCATCATTTCCTAGTCATGGATAAAGGAGCTGGTGCAATCCATTATACTCAATGTAATGAAGATCCTTCATTTTGGATAACATCAGGAGGTTAACGCTTGCGTTAAACTCCTCTTGTTGTGCTATCATGGTGGATACTTGTGGCTCGACAGGCGGATTATTGTGGATCTAACATTGATCCACTTGATCACAGGATTGAGCATGCAAGGATCCAACCCTCAGCAGTTCTACCTAGGGAACGCCTCAGATCGCTCCCTAGCACAACGCATTAAGGAGGGATACGACGAAGAAGAAAATGGAAAGTGAGGCTACAAGGTAGCCTCTATCTAGGATGGCACAATGTGCCTCGCTTTCCAACTCATAGATGGCAAGCTCGTCAGAAAGAACCTTCCCACATAGGCCACCGGGTTCGTGGTGGACCTCGCAAGAAAATACATGGAGGGAATGCAGATGAATTGGGCGAGTTACCTCATCAACGAGCTTGAGAAAGAATGTCCCGAAGCACAATATCAGAGATATGAGTTCTACTTCAGATGGATACTCATGTTGATTGCATTTTTCTCTTGGAAAATTCCTAAGGGAGAAACCTTTCTAGAAATTGAACCATCGAAGCCATTGGTAGCTAGATTTTCTACACTATGGTATATGAATGACATGTCGAAGAAATAAAATTCAAATGCAGTGTTCCATGCATATTATCATCAACCAAAGGTTTCCATAGAGTCATTCACGCGCATGACACCGCACACCTTGCACCAATATAGACCAATCGCTAAGTTTTGCACACATCGACATTTCATTTATATCAATGTGCACAGGGATGAGGGCAAGGAAGAGTTACATTCTTATTATAAGATGACTGACAAATACATGGAGCAGATCACCAAGGAATGGCCAAAGGAGTTCCTTGTACCGGCTGAAGATGCAGAACTCTCCGATGTTGATATCACAGAAATCCCCTTGGTCACTCGGGTTGAGCATGTCAAACAAACCAGTGCAAAGAAGAAGAAGAAGAAGAAGGAAAAAGTCCAGAATATGGAAACTGATGAGGATGAAAACACCTCTGAAAAATATGGATATGGCTCCCCAGGACGAGAAGACGAAGTAAATGGAAAAGGAGGAGGGGATGAAGGAGAAAAATAAGGATAAGGAGAAGCTACATCGTCGAAGGATCCCCCTACCGAGACAAAAACACCGAAGAAGAGGTAGGTTTCTCTGCAGAAACATTCAGTAAGAAAGAAGACCCATGCTAGTAAGCCCCATATGGAGGCCACACTCACAAAGGATGACATCGTCTTGGTCCACAGAGCGATGGAGGATGCGTCCAAAGATCTCTTGCAGAGATATGGAGTGAAGCAGGAGGAGTTGTATGAGAGAATCAAGAAGGAGTTGAAGGAAATGTAGCAGGCTATTCGATCTATCTGTGCAGTGCCTACTTTGCCTTCCTCATCGGAGACTGCAGAATTGGGGGATGAGCCTACCCAATAAAGAATATTAGTAGATGCGACAGAAGCTTGGCTTCAAAAAATCCAAGAAGAAAAGGAGAAGGGTACAAAAGCCTTGAAGCAAGAGAAAGAGGAAGTCTTAGAGAAACTACGAGTTGCGCAGTACTATGTAACCGCTTATGAAAATGAGAAAGATGAGTTTTGGGTGATGCTTGAGGAGGACAAAGTGAAGATACAGAGAGAAAAGGACTAGTTGCTCGCAGAGTAGACTGTGGTCAAAGAAGCAGTGAATAAAACACTTCGCTTTGTGCTAGGCTTGGCACAAGAAAAACATGAATCAGTCGAGGTTCAAGTGGTGAAGCTCATTGAGACCATCCATTAGCTTCAAGCGAGGATAACAGAGTTGGAAGTCCAAGAAGTTCCAAGCACTCCGCAAGAAGTGCATGACCAGAGAGAAGAATCTTCCAAGAACGTAGTAGGAAGGATCAAAGCCCTCGCTTCAGAGTGAAAATAGTTGAGTGATCAAAGTGTGCAGACTTATGAACTCCTCAAAGAAGATCCAGAGTTGAGGAAACTGGAAGAGCATATACAGGAGGCGTGGCAGCAGACATTCACCGTGCAGGCGCAGATGAAGTTACTCACTACAGTAGAGAGAATGAAGAGATCACAGGAACAACGCATAGTCCATAAATAGATTACTTCCATCCAGGGCAAAGTAATGGATGTCACAGAAAAGTTGCAACCAGTGCAGGATGAAGCCTGCAAAGTGTTTGAAGACATTGAAGGACAAGGCTCATAGTTATACCAAATGGTTGCGATAGTGGAACAATCCCTGGAAGGGCCTGTTATAGAGCAGATGATCCAAGAGCTTTTTGAGTAGGAGGCTCAGGCGAAGAAGAAAGTCGAGGCATCTTGAGTGAAGCTCAAGGCCTTCGAAGCGACATTTCCCAGACCTGAGTGACTCGGGGCAAGTCATAGGTGAGTGTTGTGGGCTTGTTGGCCCTTGACCAAGTTTTGAGGAAACCTTGGTCGGATTAGGGCCACTTTTTGGACTTTGACAGGCTGGTCAAAGATGGAGCGCCCAGGCAGAGATGACATCGCAGATCTGACTTGTTTTGCGGTCTATGTGGACCCAACAAGGGGTTCATTAGGGTTTTTGTAATGGGTTATGGGATGTCGTCCCATGGGGTTACCCGTGATTAAGCATTTTTGTAACCTAAAAAAAACAAAAACGTAGGTATTCCTCATCTATATTATGAGGTTCCTTGGCGCTACTTTGAGGGAGGTTGCCAAGAGCACCTCCCTATATGCGGGGTGGGAGTGGTTTTATATTTAATTCAAAATCATTACTTGCATATCAAATATGCACTGATTACATGCATGAACAACAGGGTAGAGTTCATTGCACTTTGGATTGTTTTAGAGACACCATTCAAGAAATATGTTAAAAAGTTCAGGGTCCTATGGGACTCAAAACTGGTTATAGAGTGGGCCCATTGAAATATCACAACTCAAGTTATGAGACTAGAAAAACTTTTTTGGGACAACAAATTGTCCTTCCAATCCTTTGAATGACTCTCTTTCAGCCATATTCTCAAAGAAATAAACATGAAAGTTGATGAGCTCTCCAAAGAAGCTTTGTCTTTGCGAGTTGGTGTCTTTGGTCTCTACAAATTTTTTGATGGAGTAGAGATTGAAGCAATGGAATTTTTCCTATAATTTTCAGTTTTCTTTTTGTATGTGCAGACAAGCTGTAAACTTTTTTGAAAGTAAATATGTATAGAAACTTCCTCCGTATAGAAAAAGAAGAATAGTAAGCGATAGAAAAAACTCAAAAACTCTCACATATCTATTCATTAAATATAAAGTTTTTTTTAATAAAAAACAATAATAAATAATAATAATAATAATAATAATAATAATAATAATTATTATTATTATTATTATTATTATTATTATCAAACCCATATGGATATATCTCAATCCATGGAAAACAATCTATCTATCTTAACTTCACACTTTTATTTATTACTTAATCAAACATGCATATTAAAAAAACTTCATTATAATGATAACTAATTTAGTGTAATATAATTTTTCTTTTTATATTTTATCATTTAAATTATTAAAGGTTAAATTTTTTTTTTCGATTCAAAAAATAAATTAATTTTATGAATTGCAATTATCTAACATAAAATTAATTGTTTTATT
>ML794071.1:505182-538147 GCA_009831015.1 Picea engelmannii
AGAATTAATAAGTGCAAAATAACAAATTGCTATATACATCTTCTTAGCATTGGTGTCTGAAATTTATATCCAAATATATTGATTAAGAGGATCAATCTTATAAAGTTGAATGTAAGGAGAAATGTTTTTTCTAATATAACAAGCTATGCCTCCTATAATATCTCAACCACTATTTATTAAAAATTTAATAGATGAATTTATAATATTTTTGGTTGTAAAAAAAATTATATAAAGAAAATAGGGAAAAACAATATTCATAAGTCAAGATTCATAAAATTAAATAAATGAAATGAAATATAAAAGCAAACAAATAAATTAAAAAAAAAAATCTCAATTTAAATTAGAGAAAAAAAACATGTTTATATTCAAATCTTGTCTTTTTTTTAATTTAAATCGTGTTAGGTATATAAATCTTGTTTTAATCTATTGAAATGAAGATTTAATAACATATACAAACAACGAATTAATTAATATAATAATAATTAAATAATATAAAATTAATAGATATAAATTAAAAAAACAATAAAATATTTCAATCTTATAAAAGGATATTAAATAAAATAGTTAATAATATATCATATGAAATTAGCTTGAAATAAAAAATAAAAAAAAATCAATTAAATTCGAGATAAGTGTTATGGCTGAACACGTCGTGAATATGTGAGTAGACATTTTGAGTCTTAGAGTTTTACTCATTTTGAGAGTTTTAATATATAGTTTAGTTAGAACACATAGTGAATATGTGAGTAGACATTTTGAGTCTTAGAGTTTTACTTATTTTGAGAGTTTTAATATATATTATTTTGAGAGTTTTAATATATAGTTTAGTTAGAGTGATTTGTGTTGAGAGGTGTTTTTCTCAATCAAATTTAATTCTTAATTCTTTTAAATGATATGTGAAACTTTTAAATTAACAAGTTATAGAAAAAACATAGAACAAATATAAATATTTATTAATTATATCAAAATATCTGTTAGCTAATATTTGTTAAATTCAATAAAATAATTTTCCAAAATAGAATTTCACAATGAAACTTGTTCAAAATTTGAAAGTTTATTTTTGAATAAAAGAGCTACGGTGAGATTGGAATTTGGCATATTGTATAGATCCAATCTCTAAAAGTTTACAACCCCGAAGTATACGCGCAATTGGAGTGACGCGGTGAACAGAGTGGCTTTTGAGGTTCACCAGAGGACGCAACCCAACACAAATTGTTAAATAATAGTTAAAATAAGCTCAGAGGATGACAATAAATGTTTCTTGAACAACATTCGTATTTGGTTCACTCTTATCAGTGTCTTTATATTATATAAAATACCGGCTCGGTGTTTAGACAAAGTATTGTATTGATGGAGAAGTCCAAAGTAATTTTAAAATGAGCAAAAGTACGAGAAGGTCTTTTGATTAGTAATTCATATTGGTGCATGTCAGCCTGTAAGCGATTCAGTATATCATGACTTCAGACTCTTTCTTAGTCAAACTTTTATATATATATATATATATATATATATATATATATCGCACTGGTTTTTAAATAAATTTCACTGCTTAAGCTATTCGATGAGGTGTTAACGGCATACACACCTAACGACAATTGTGTTTGAAAACGGAATGAAATTGAATCGACAGCTGCACTAAAAGCAGTCAAAAAGATACATCTCTATTTTCTAATGTGTTAAATTTGTTAATGAATTTGATTTTGGGTGTGTTATGGGTAAACATATTATATATAAAGAAAATAAGGATGGTCAATTGGGTTTAGTTTGGATGATTATCAGGAATGATTTTATCTTCTCCACCACTGTTCAATTCCTATAAATGATATGTTAAGCTCATAATGAGTATGAGTATGTAAAACATGAAAATCTTAACTGGAAATAATTGATATATCAGTCTTGTTTTTCTTGGATCCAGTTTCAATTGACATATGAAACTATGAGTTACCAACCAAGATCCATGATATACCAGATTAAATAGATTCACAGTTCAGTCAAAATATTTGGTATTCAGCCCTGTTTATCGACCTAGAATTGTATTTGGTTTATCTACCCAGAATTGTACAATTTTGTCGTTAACAAATTTGAGTAAATAAAGCACATTGAAATTTTAGTAAATAAAGCACAATGAAAAACATAGCATTAAAGAAAACACACGGAACAAATTCCATTATGTTTTAAAACATAGTGAACATATTTCATTATATAAAATGGTTCCTAGAAAATGAAAGCTTAAGTTACCATTACTCGTGAAGTAGTTGAACAAATTTCATTATAAAACATTGTGAAAAAATTTCACTATATAAAACGTAGCATCCAATTTAAAATGGTTCCGAGAAAAGGCAGCTTAGGTCATGAAGTAGTTGAAAAATTTCATTATAAAACATAGTGAACAAATTTCATTATATAAAGCATAGCATCTAATTTAAAATGGTTCCGAGAAAAGGCACTTTAGCTCACCATTATTCATGAAGTAGTTGATATATCAACAGGACTGGATCAATTAAAATAAAGAGACCATGCTCGCCATGGCTGATCGACCTAGTATTTCTACTCTCAATTAAGCAAGCAATGCTGGATTCTGTTTACTATAATGACTGGAACAATTGAAATAAAGAGACCCTCCTCACCTTGGCTGGTCGACCTAGTATTTCTACTCTTAAAGCAAGCAATGCTTGAATCTGTTTACTATAACGCATTGGTTTGGGCATACCTGAATGGAAAGTCTACAGAGAAACAGAGAGAGGCCTGCATAGGATAGATACGTCTCTCCTCATCAACGTCTTCCCAGTGTTAGTGCGCTTCTTTGCGGACTCTTATCTTCCATGGGCCCATCTCCGAATGGCACCATTTCAACTTTCAAGCACACCCCAGCTTTAATTTGCCCACTCGGGGGCGGTAATTTTTGCCTGTCAGGTTACCGCCATATCAGCTAAGTAGAGCATATAGGGAGGAAAACGTGGTGATAGGAAGTAAATGTTAGAGATAATGCTTACAACTGTAGTAACTGTGAGTTTTTAGGTTAACTATGATTGTTGTAACTATGAGTTTCAACTATGACTATTGTAACTGTGAGTTTCTAAGTTTACTATTTTTAGCTAATCAGATCCACTTTCTGAGGATCTAGATTGCTAGGAGTCAGTGATCTGCATGCTATATATGTAACCTCCATTTGTCTATTAAGTAATACAAACTATTCTTTGTGTGTGAATCTTGTGCAATGGCTGCTCTCTCGATTTCTAAGTTGATATCAGAGCAAGGACCGCCCTGACTCTCTCATGAGAGGGGCTGGAAGATGAGAGAAGAATGATAAGTTGATTTCTCTATAGGAGTAGATTAGGTTAGAGGGTTTGAATTTCTAAATTTTCTGTGTGTTTTGTGAGATTGTTGCGGGAGACTCTCCTTGTGAATAAAGGACCACTACGTAGGAGAACTGACGAGGGTATCGCTGCCGAGATATTCGCTGATCAAACTGTGAGAGGTTAGACGCCTGTGCATTCGTTGATCAGTGACAACTGCATGGAAGAAAAGATATCCAGATCTGCTTTGGCGTTGACAGCAGGGTTCGATTTTCTCTCTGCCGAAACTTTGATTCCCGCTGCAATGGGTGGACTTTATGTTCGGCAAGTGTTTGAGTTGGTTTAGTAGATTTGTTGTAGTGTAACATATAGTGTGATGTGATTTATGTATGTTATATATATTATTATGTGTGGTGTGTGATGAGTTTAAAGTTTTTATATAAGTGTTATGTAAAAATAAGAACTTGTATCTTGATGCAAGCTGGTAGCCTCAGTTTCAGGTACAATGTTTTTATTGGAATTCACCTTGTGTAAAGGAATGTTGAAGACATTCAGTATCCAAACTGTTCTTCTATATACTGAAGGATAGCCGAAAGCAAAAAATCCGACAGATGAAGGTAAGTTAATAGAATGCATCAATAATTGGCACCTTTTATCACGGAAGCCCTGATGAGCCGAGTTGTCAAATTGTCTAGTATACAAGTGCTACAATGATGGTCAGAAGCATTTTGACTTTAAATGTGTCAGTGGGTAGCTCGAATGTGTGGAGAAGAAAGAGCGGAAACCGGGAGATTGCAGAGTGAGTTTTAGTGCTGAGGAAGACCAGATCATAACAAATCAGTTAAATAATAATAATATTTTGTTAAGGTCAAGGTGACTATTGGAGGTATACATACTCTACTTTTATGGATTTGAACATGTGACCTTCATGGAGGAAGCACATATTCTTAACCATTAGACCCAAAAAACATGCATACATAAATGCAAGAAAATCGATATAGAAGAGATTGGAATTTCTAACTAAAAAATAAATTATTCCAAAATTTTTCAATAAGAGAAATGTGTAAGACCCTTAAGTGGAGAGTGAGGACACCTCCACTGTACCAACATTACACATAAATCTTGGCTGGTTGGCAAGATGGTGCAAACAACCTATATATACTTGGTTTCTCCTGTAAAGAGAACTTGGGCACTCCTGTGAATGGACATGACATGCTAGAGATGAAGTCAAGTTCGACACACAAGAAGTTGGATGGTCTTCACTAGAGACTTGAAGATTTGTGGTTTCTAGACTTATACATACCAACGGAGTTCTGCAATCTGCACTTGGGGATTGCCATAGGAAATCAAGGTGCCTTGAGGTACAAGTTGTCACAAATTGCAATTGTGGACCACACTCGTCGAGTGTCCTCCCTTAGGTACGCATTCTTTGGGCATGTATTCATTGGGTGCCTTGGGCACACTTGGGCACAAACACAGTTGAGTACGCATTCTTTGGGCATGTATTCATTGGGTGCCTTGGGCACACTTGGGCACAAACACAGTTGAGGATAGACAAATGACCTTGAAGTGGTTGAGAGGACTTCACAAATGGACCTAGGTGGATGGATGGCTAGGTGCGCTGGAGATGTCTTAAACATCGAGGCTCGATATGTCTTGGGAATGGATCCGACAAAGAGGTTCAATGGATGTTTTGGGTCCACTTCATGGGACATGACTTTCCAAGTGATGGGAAAGGCGTGTATTAGTGCATGCCCCACGGAGCTAAGGATGATCCAATAAGGGATCATCATTCAAGAACCAAGAGGTGGAAGCAAAAAGTTCTTTCAATGAGAAGGAAAGTAGTTCATCAGTTGTGCCAAGAAGAGGTGCAGTGGGGTGACTTGTTTTGTCTTGGTGTTGTCTTGGTGAGACGGAGAATGGAATAAGGTTGTTGGAGGCAGACGTGTGAAAGTTCTTGGGTTGGCTTGTATGAAGTGCTTATAATTCTCGTGAAAGGCAGTTTGCCTTAGTTTCTTTATACTTTGTAATAGAGTCGGAGGAAGAGTCTATGCTCTCCACATTGTATTGTATCATATTCTCATATTTAGGGTGTTAGGAACTCATGTTGAGTGTCAGCCATCCCTATATGTTGTGTACTTGTGCAGATATTTTATGTGTTTGAATGTTCATATGCATTGCATACTGTTTTTTTTGTAAGCACACTGTCAAAATTATATTATACTATCAGAGTAACATATATACAAAAAATTATTTATTATTTGCTTGCCACTTGGGAAACTAGACCAAGTGGCAAAGGAAAAGCCATTTTGTCTATATATTTTGCAGGAGATTTTTAAACAGAGTATGTATAGTTATAAAACATTATAATTGGAAAATTGGAGGTAGCTCCATTGTCATATTTACCAGTGCCTTTCATTCAAAAATTCAAAAGAGGTGTCATCATATTACTGAGCAGGACGAATATCAATCCGGTCTTTTGGCAACTCAGAAATAGACTCGACAATGCTCTTTGGGGTGGAAGCAGTCATAACTTTGTTGAGGAAGGAAGAAGCGAAAGGGCCTCCTTGAGAAGCAGGTGCAAGCCATCTAGTTGTAACTAGGTGGTCTTCTCAGCGTCTTCTCTTGTCTGCCACATATTTCCCACAACATCTGTCCCAAGACGGTGTTAATATGCCAGTAGATCTTGACATTCGTCCATTATTTCATCTCCCTCACTCTTGTGCTACCTACATCTCGCACTCAGATGATAGTGGCTTCGGCCACCTACTGATCTCTATTTTCATGGTGCTCTCCAACATAATTTCAACCTAGACAACATTTAGATGAGTTCAGAAGCACATTGGGGTTGCAGCGCAGAACCTCGCTGCATCCTCATACGTGTTTCTCCGGACCCAGGTTGTTGGAAAATATTCTCCCACCTGACAGGTTGAAGTAGAGGCCGGAGCTACAACTACCCTTCAATAGCCTCTAGAATGTCCATGACAAGGAGCCATCATGGTCCAGGTCATCTTTCCAAATGATGGGATAAACATCTACGAGAGGGAATGAAGGGTTGTCCACCAGCTGAGATGACACGCTTGGTGGTCCCTCACTGTTTTGAGGATCCTATCTCTGTCTTTTTCCTGTGAGAATTTTCTCGTGCCGCAGAGTTGTGATATCTTGAGTTTTTGCATGGGATTTATCATTGTACATAGGTTAAGCATACTAAGTGAACTATGAATTGGTGCAAGAGTACACCAGTTTAAATGTATTTACTTCATTGCAGGGATGGGTGGATGGGCTGCCAAAGACGCCATGCACAGGGCTGGAATTTGACGTCCGGTGGGACGTGGGACGTTCAAATTGATGTTTAAATACATAGATTACCCGTCAAAATCTATAGTAAGTACTTAGCATTACATTAATCACAAGAAACACCTTATAGATATTTATTAGTTAAATTTAAATTTAAAATGTTTTATTGTATAATATATATCTCAATATATATTATTATTAATGTTTTAGTATTATTATGAGGTTGTTATTTGGCATTGAATATATATTTTTTTAATTTTTCAATATTTGTATAATATAGTTATATTAAAGATTGGGACTCGTAAGTATGGTTATCTTATATTAGTTGGTGAACTATTTTCTTGATGATACATTTAGGTTGATGACACCTTGACAAGATTAGTTGAGGTAGTAAGTGAACAATGAAGGTGCTCACATTCCAAGGGTGGAGTAGGTATTCTCCAATCTAACTTCCAAGACTACCATTTTCAATTGCGAGTGATTGTATTTTCTCCTCTATGAAGTTGTGGCTTCATGTTAAGCAAGTGAAGCTCAAACCCTACCAGGCTACCACCAAATCCAAGGATTAAATAGATGGAAACAATGGCTTCTAGACTTGGGTCCTCTAATTCCTTAACCCTTTCAGATTAACTACAACTAGAGGTACATTCCTACTCTATATTTAAACTATTTTTTTTTTCCATGATTGTTTTTTATTGACCATGGTTTTTTCTCTTTTAATGGTTAATCCCCATGTCATTCATGAGTAATATTTTAATGGTTAATCCTAGTGTCATTCATGAGTAGTTATTAACTTACTAGTGACTCACGGGAAAGAAACTACACTCAAGTTAATCAACCAATTCCAAAATCATATTTATATTTTGGAAATACCCTTTAATTCACTGTTTTTCTTGGATTGGTTCTATGTAGGGCACCAGGTTGGACACACTCATTTATTCTATAGTATAGTATAGTGAGTGATGTTGAGCATAAAATTCTTGTTAAATTTAAAAGGAGACATATAAATCATATTTCTATTCCAAAAATCATCTTTAATTCGCTACTTTTCTTTAATTGTTTCAATCTAGGGCACAAGAGTGGACACTACATTCTTGTTAAAGTTTAAGTGAGACATAAATCATATTTTTATTTCGGAAATCCCTTTTAATACACAACTTTTCTTGGATTGGTTCAATATAGGGTATGAGCCTTGACACACTCATTTATTTTATAGTATAGTAGAGTGATCATTGTTCTTGTGGATTAAAGTTAAAAGGAGACATTATATTTCACCTCTTCAATTATTTTGAATTGTGAAAACATGTGTGATTTGAGTTTTGCAACATGATCTTTATATTTTTTAAATGAAATAATATATAGGAATTTCAACATTCCTAAAATAAATTTTGTAATCATCTTCTATTGGTATACATATTTCAATGGCATATGAGAATAAGTTATAATTTTATAATCTTGTACTATAGGTACTATAGGAATATTTGACCATAGACTTGAGAATGTAAATAAATCTATGTCAATTATACCCATATGCTTAATTACATATTTGACCATAGACTTGAGATTTTAAATAAATCTCTGTCATTGATACACATATGCTTAATTACAAATACTCATAGGCTTGAGATTGCAAATAAATCTCTACCCTTGATGCATATATGCTTAAACTCATACATCCATAAAGTTGATATTAAATGAAATTTCTCTTCTATTGGCATTGACCTTCATATGCCATAGGCATACATTCCTATAGGGCATATTTATGTTGTATGCTATGAGATTAAGTACAAAACAAATATCTATTATCACTAGATGAATGAAGTAGGAATACACAAAGCAAAAGTAATTTTTGGAATAAAAATTATTTATATTATTGTGGGATGATGAGATATATTTTTAATTTTAAACCCTACACTTAAAGACAATCCATTACTAAGTACTCATGCTCTAATTCTATTGAATATGAGTTGAATACTAACATAGAAATCCATTACTAGGTAGGCATGCTCTAATTCTATTCAATATGAGTTGAATACTAGACATATTATATTCAGTGATTTGTAGGACTTTTCATAGATTCAAGAGAGACTAGTGGAACAAAGGATAGTGTTCAAATTCGAGACCTGCATAATAGGGTGTTTACGATTTTTATTATTGCATTTTCATAATTTGGAATCACATTCTAAAACATACAATCATATACATGGAAAAGATAATTTAAGGTTTTTTACTTTTTTTATCTTCACAATTGTGTAGTTTTCAATTATTTTTTGTCTTTAAATGTAGACAACTTTATACTTGTGTTTGTAATGAAGTTTAATTAATTTTTATTTTTTACAAAATAAACATCACAAATAAGATCGGTTAAGAACTTGTGTTTCCTCTTAAGAGGTCACAAGTTCAAATCCAGAGGGGGGTAGGTTATGTATACCTTCGTAGACTTTACCAGTCAAATCGTTGGGCGGAGGGGAGGGTCCCTTGTCCCACAAACAAGGGGGTCTCATACACCAATTTGGTGTGCTGACTTGGCCGTGACCTTAAAAATAGATTATTATTATTATAAATACACTTATTGTGATTTACTTATATTTAAGTTTTTTTTTTGTTTTTTTCATGAATTATGATTTAATTAAATTCATGTTCTCTTTTATTTTTTCATGTATTGTGTTTTATTTTTTCATGTATTGTGTTTTATTTGTTATCATTTAATAATTGTATTACTATGGTGTACTGCTAAAATGAATTTAAATAGGATGATTATCACGGTATATATTTAATTATATTTATGTTCTTTTTTATTTTTTCATGTATTGTGTTTTATTTGATCATTTAAGACTTGTATCACTGTGATGTTCTGTGAAAATGAATTTAAATAGGATGATTATTAGGGTATATATATGTGTGGAGGGGGGTGCTAAAATTCAGTGTTCAATTAGCATTGAAGACAATTATCTCTTGCTATATTAAGATAAATGCCTCTTCAAATGTACATGGGTTTTGCATTGTTTATCTCCTAAATGCATACTAATGTACATCTTCCTAAGGGTTGTAATATTGTTCAAATGTTTTTTACTTAGTTTCTTTCTATGGTTAAGTGAAATGCTATTTCTCACGCTAAATTATTATTATTATTATTTTTCATGTATTGTGTTTTATTTGATCATTTAATATGATGTATTGCTCTGAAAATGATGATTATCAGGGTATATATGTGTTAAGGGGAGGTGCTAAAACTTATTATAATTCAGTGTTCAATTAGCATTGAAGAAAATTATCTCTTGCTATATTAAGATAAATGTCTCCATAAATGTAAGTGGGTTTGCATTGTTAATCTCCTTACCACATATGAATGTATGTCTTCCTATGGGTTGTAACATTGTTCAAATGAATTTTATTTCTCATGCTCAATTGTTTTCCATGTTTTTTATCTTAGTTTCTTTTTATTGTGAAGTGAAATGTCATTTTTCACCTTCAATTATTTTCCATGGTTTTTATATTAGTTTCTTTGGATGGTGAAGTGAAATGTCATTTCTCACGTTGAATTGTTTTCCACTTAAGCAAGCGGATTGAACATGCAATGAATCATAAGACTTGATGTTTCTATTCATTGCAATAACCTACACCAATCAATCCTTCCAGGTATGTTGACTAAAAAACATTTAATGGATATGTCTTAGTATAGAGTGTCTTTAGAAGCATGTGTTTTAGGTTTTTTTTTCAACCTCTATTAATAATGATTTTTAATGTTATAATAAATATTGGGACTTATAAATTTTAATAGGTATTGGTTATTACATTTATAAATTTTATAACTAAAGAATTTTGTTTTTTTTATAGACAAGTATATATTTATATATGCTTTTCTTTGGGACACTCTTGAGTTGACTCTTGGGTTTTACCTATTTCTTTTACATAGGTGGATGTGAAAATGTCTCAAAAAAGAAAAATGTAAGTTACAATTGAATAAATGTTTGGATGGACAAAAGCACAAACTTCCAAGGCTCCAAACAATTCAGAAACATGTGAACACATGCATAATACTCAATTGGAACAACAATTGCATGAAATGTTTGGAAGATTTTCTAATGACGATCTAGATAAAGAAAAAAATGAAGTTGAAGAAGAGGATAATGATAAAAATAAAATTGAAGTGCAGACAAAAAAATAAAAATCGTATGGAATGGTTAGATAAGTTTGATTCATTGAATTATGCAAGGCATGGTGATACAATCACTATGAAATTTATCTATTGTGATAAGTATAGGATGAATGGACCATGGGGTTCAGGGAATGGTTGTACCACATTACAACATAATGCTCTTGTTACTCATAAAAAGTCACTAGTACATAAATATGCAAAGACAATATGGATTAGTGCATTGGAGAGAAATATGAATCCAATACCAGATCATATTAGAGAGATAGAAGATGAAAATAAGGTAAGAGTGATTACCAAAATGAAAATATCATACTTTGTTTGTCAAGAAGATTTATCTTTATCAAAGTATGAAAAACTTTGCAAATTTTTTATGGATACAAAAACACTACACATGCCAAAGTCTCAAGATTAATTTTCATACACAAATTGTAAGTCTCCAAATGATTTTATATATTGCATATCAAAGCATATTGAGTAGATTCAAATAAAAAATATGTTGGAAAGTCCTTTCTTTTCATTAACGGTTGATGAAAATATTGATCGCACCTTAGAGCAACACTTTGTTGTTTATGAGACCAATTTAGATTCAAAGGGTTTTGGACCACCTATTTCACATTTTATGAATCTTGAGAATGTAATTGATGGAAAAGGAAAAACAATATATGATAGTGTCAGTGAATTATTAAATATTAGAGGCCTTTAGAATAAAAAATTGTTAGTTGTTTCTACATATGGAGCTTCAACAATGATTGGACATGAAAATGGATTCATCTCATTTTTTGAAAACAAACACTCCAAATATTATTACAGTTCATTGTGTAGCTCATAGTGAGTCTTTAGCAGCAACAGATGCATCTAAGAAAGTACTAGAGTTATTATATGTTGACAAAAATGCAAATAAGGTGTATTCATGGGTTCAAAACTCACCAAAGAGAAGTAATGAATTGAATGATTTGATTAAAGTCATGCAAATTGATGTTCTTGATGTTTTACAGATACACTCAGTAAGATGGTTATTTAGGGGAGAATTTATTATAAGGCTTGTGAAGCTTATGCCATCAATTTTAAGTTTGTGGAAAAATGAAAAAAAAACTTCAACATGGTATGATAAGACACAGATTTACTCCATTCAGTTTTGTTTTCATATGTTGGCTGATGTGTTGGGCGAATTGAACAAGTTGAACAATACTTTTCAAGAAGAAAATGTCGACATTACAACTATTGGGTTGGCTCTTGAAGTAACTATAAGTACATTGTCTAGATGGTTTTTGAGAAAAGAAACATTTGCAGAAGGCACAACCTATCTTTCAAAAATGTTAAGAGATTCTCAATATGGATATATAGAAATTAAAGATGAAGGGGTAGTTATATATATACATGAGCTACAATACATCTCTATACCAACCGTAGAGATTGATTATAGTGATTTAAGGAAACATACATTGAAACCTTGCATTGAAGGAATACAAGAGAGTTGTCAACAACTCACAAATGATTTTATTGAGTCTCTCTAGACTCTTTGAATGAAATATTCCCAGATCTCTATATTTTTAATGCATCCAAATTGTTCAGTCCTTGTTATTATCCAAAAGAGTGTCATAAACATGAAAAAAATTCAAAGCATTGGCTTTTAAAACTTTTTCAACATTTGCATCATACCATGTCAAAGGACATTGAATCTATTCCATTATTTGATATTAATGGTTGTAAAAGAGAGTTGCACCCTTTTGTTGATATATTAAATCTATCTTGTGAGGTCTTTTCAATGAAAGAAGCATGGAAGTTATTTAGTAACACAAAACAATGAAACATAACTTATCCTCATATGATGAAAGTATGCCAAGCTATACACACTATTCCTGCAAGTACAGTGGATTGTGAAACAGGGTTTTCTATACAAAACATCATCAAGGATATTACAAAATCAAAGCTGGGATTCGATACATTAGATTCACTAATGAAAATATCTTTGATTGGCCCTGAATTATCTAATGTGGATTGGAATGTAGTATATGGGATATGGACAAATACAAAGTCAAGAGGACTTCTTGATCTTCTAGAATTGGTAAGTTATTATTCTTTATCTTTTGAAGTGAGTATTTGTAAATATTTATTGTGTAACTTGAGAAGGTTTGATTTGTGATGAAATTTAATCTCTAATTTGCAATAGAGCGAATTAGTTATAAACAAAGTGAACAAAAAGAGGTAACAATGCTTCATATTCAATTATAATATACTTAGTTAGTTAATGTTTTCATTATATTTTATTTAATTGGTTAATATTTTCATAATCTTAAATTGGTTAGTATAAAGAGTTAATGGTTGTACTATATGTTGATATAAATAATTGTAAATTATAGTTAACAATGAACTAGTCTCTCATAATTTATTTCTAATTTAAAATAAAAAAATTTAGGAGGAAATTAAAATTTTGAAAATTTTGAGTTTCATGTGGAATATTTTATTATTTAAAATGGATGGGTAAGTTTGATGTTCTTTAAATAGTAGGTATTTTTATAAAGTGAACAAAAAGGAGTAACAATGCTTCATATTTAGTTACAATATATTTAACTGGTTGATATTTTCACTATCTTTTATTTAAATGGTTAATATTTTTATTATTTTTAATTGGTTAATGTATATAGTTAATGGTTGTAGTATATGTTGTCAAATTATATATAGGACATATAAATACTTGTAAATTATAGTAAAAAATGAATTGGTCTCTCATGATTTATTTCTAATTTAAAATATAATTTTTTTTTCATGAAAGTAAAGTTTTGAAAATTTTGAGTTTCACCTGGAATTCTTGGTTATTGATCACCAAGTTGGAACAGTGGTGACCATTTTTTTTTTAAATAGTTAAGTGTTATTCTTTAAATAGTAGGCATTTTTATAAACATAATTGTTTTTATTTTTAATGGTTAGATGTTATTCTTTAAAGTGATCAAAAATAGGTAACAATGCTTCATATTCAGTTAAAGTATATTTAGTTGGTTAAAATTTTCATTATCGTTTATTTAATTGGTTAATATTTTCATTGTATTTAATCGGTTAATGTATAGATTTAATGGTTGTAGTATATGTTGGCATACTATATATAGGGTATATAAATACCTGTAAATTATAGTTAACAATGAACCGGTCTTTCATAATGTATTTATAATTAAAAATATTATTTTTGAGTTTCAAGTGGAATATCAGAATGAACAAAAAGAGGTAACAATGTTTCATTTTCAATTAAAATATATTTAGTTGGTTAATATTTTTATTATATTGTCCCAGAGGTGTAGGACAGTAGGTGACGAAGTGTGTTGTTAATGTCACCGGTTAGAAACCTGCGGGGATAAAAAATCCAACCATGTTAAGGGTTGGTGTGGCTCAGGTCGGGTATGATCCCCAGGTGATTTTGACGGCTTAGACGCCTGTGAGTCGCGGTTTCTCAAGCCACAGGTTAATCCCACAAGAAGCAGGCCCAAACAAATTAACAAACAAACAAAAAATATTTTTATTATCTTTAATTGGTTAATGTACATAGTTAATGGATGTAGTATATGTTGTCATATTATATACAGGGTATATAAATACTTGTAAATTATAGTTAACAATGAACTCATCTTTCATAAAAAAATTCTAGTTAAAAATATTTTTGGAAAATAAAGTTTTGAGAATTTTGAGTTTCATGTGGAATCCTTTGTTATTGGTGGTTGAAGTAGTGGTGGCCATTTTTTTGAAAAATGGATGGATAAGTGTTATGTTCTTTAAATAGTAGGCATTTTTATGATTTCAATAGGTAAATACAAAAGTGTTTAGCTAATAAAACTAAGATTATTGTTTTTTATGGTTTAGAGTTCTACCATTTAAATTTTTAAAGAAAGAAATCTAATTATTGTTCATTTTTGTTACATTTTTTCATTTCACGGTGATATAGGAAAGGTTGCTTCTTGTTCCATATTGTTTGAGCTTCTGATGTCAAGGGTTGTTTGTTGTTCCATGTAGATTGAGCTTCGGATGTGAAAGGTTTCTTTTTTTTCCATGATGTTTGAGCTTCAAATGTCATAGTTAGTCATATCTTCAATTTTGAATTTTTCCCAAGGATGTACGGGTTGCAGTTGAAATGTGTAATTTGTAAAATCTCAGTTGATTGATAACTCTTTAAAACTAGATTTTGGAGCTATGTATTATGTAATATTCCAGAATATTTCTTTGATAATATAAATTAAGTTGCAACATAGATTATTATTACGAAAATTGTATAGTCAAAATACAAAAAATAGGAAAACATTTATGACAATAAAATTTTCATACAACATACAAAATAATTTGACACTTATGGTTTTTCGTAAAACGTAAAGTGACACGCATGAAAATAAAATAACCGTCATCAAATTTTCACTTGACGGGTAGGGGAAATTTGAAATATCAGGCTTGGCCATGCATGTAGATGCTTAGATCAAGCGTTCCCATTTATGCGACTATACTACCAATCTCGGGTTCAGATATCAAAGTGAATCATATCCCCACCTTCCTCTCTGTTAGTATACCCTCAGATTCTTATCCCAATGGGGTTCACCTCCCCAACACCCCATCCAGGGGATGTTCCTTACATACTGTTATATTGGCTAAGTGTTGGGATTTGCTAGTTATTGTATTGTTGTGGAAAGTTTGAGAGAACATTTGGATGTGTCCCTAGTGTACTTGTTGGATATTTTAAGTTGACTAAGACCTGATGCATCTAACATTGTATCCTAAGGCGAAGTCATGGGCATAACTTAGGTGAAGAGCTATAGTTTTGTTGTAGTAGGTGTTGGTTTTCCAAGCCACTGCGGTCAAGGCAAGGTAGTGTCAACAGTAGATTCCAGAACAAATTGGGCACACCAAGTCACAGCAAAAAATTCCAGGTGTATTGTATGTCTGTGATAGTTAGTATCAGATCTATCTTTGTGTATATTAGGTTCTCTTCTTCATTTCCACTTATGTGATAGAATTGAATTCATGATATATTAGGGGCTTTGCTAGATGAATGAGGAGCTTCTGGAAAGGTAGAAGGATTTAGGGAAAAAATCCCTTGCACTTGCGCAAGTAACCATTTCCAGTTCACATGTGGAAGATAGGTGACATGGATTGGTGTCAATAGGGAAGACTTGTGCCTTGGTGCGAAAGGTATCCAAGATATATCCATGCAGAACATCTTTGTTGGCTTGTACAAGTTGCAATCTTGAGGAAACAAGGTGAAGCTGAACCATTGAAGAAACCAAGTTTGTCTTCGTTCAAATGTATGCATGTTCTTAGTTTCTAGCATTTTAATAATGTTGCAATTCTTGGTTCTTTGAAGGGAAAGTTGGGAGACTTGGAAGAATTCCAAGTGTATCCCCATTTGATGGTTAAGATGACAGACTTGGGTGTGGCCTGGGTGCTACATAATTCAAAGATGATGTTGGAAATTTTGGGAACCTTGAAAGTAGGTTGGGATAGACTTGTAGGAAGAAAATTTTAATAGGTGTTCTCTTGGATGAGTCCCTTAGTGGATGTGGGGTAGACTTGTATTGCAGATATTGGAGGTGTCCTTGGTAGCTACCTACATCTCTTTTTTCACTAATTGAAGCCTTGGATAGCTCACTGCAATGAAGTAGGTAGTGGAGCAAAGGGGAACTTGGAGGTTTCAAGTGAGAATGAGTAAAATCGTGGATGAGCTATTCATGCAAAACATGTGATGGGAGTAGGCCATTCTCTCCTCTACAATGATGATTGGTTGGATAGTTTGGTGTCCAAGTTGGGGCACTAGTGCATGGGTGCCATAGATTATTTGTGGTGTTGTATAAGGCATCTTTACAACCTTGCAATATAACTGAATTTTTCTTGGGGGAAACTGTGATTACAATGCCAAAGAATTGAACTCTTACTTGGTGAGGCAAGGTATTTATATTCTAGGTGATAGATGGAGACAATGAAGGAGTTGACCCAAAAAACATTGAAATTTGAACTACATGGGGTAGCTATGAACACAAAGCAAGTGACTTGAACATTTCTCTCTCGCCTTTGGTATGGGACTTAGGTTGAGGCAGAGCTCTCCTTGGGTAGCTTGTGGATGATTTTGATATGACTTGGAGATTGAAAGGATCATTGGTTGAAGGTG
Organism: Picea engelmannii; assembly: GCA_009831015.1. Taxonomy (NCBI): domain Eukaryota; kingdom Viridiplantae; phylum Streptophyta; class Pinopsida; order Pinales; family Pinaceae; genus Picea; species Picea engelmannii. The sequence goes on from ML794071.1 coordinate 522,071, forward strand.
ACTGAAATATTGGTGTGGAAATGTCTCTCTTAGGAAAGAGTTATGGAAATTCTTCAACTAATTCATGATTTGACTTAGGACACTTTGGATGTATTGTTGAGGCACTTTAGGGGAATGGAGGTTTTGGCCACCCTCATTTTGGATGTTGAGTTTTGGAAGGTGAATCGGTGGTTGGAGGAAAAGGAAGAAACTTTTCCTAGGTCCAAAGGAATTACACGGACTTGAGTGCATCATGAAAAGATCGCTTTGAATATGACATGCATTTCTCATGACTTGGGAAATATGGTTGGATGAGGAACTTGACTATATCAAGACATGGAGAAGGTTACATATAGGAGCATGGCATGTTGATTGAAGTAATGGTGTAGTAGAAATTCTAGACATGCAAAAGACTTGGACAATTGAATGAAAAACGAAAGAGAGCAAAGAGGTTCATTAAAATTGGATCCATAATGGACACCACGTGGAAAACATGGCTACTCAATGTATGCTTGTTTCTCCAAGAAGGACAACCTAAATTTGAGTAGGAAGATGAAGATGATGGAGAATTCAACCAAGGAGGCCAACAAGCATTCATCCTATATGGGAAAGATCGACGATAGACCATAATGACAAGGAAGAGGTGTAAGAACCTTGGCATGTGGATAAAGGAGTAGGTTGAACTCTTCTTGGGAATGCTTAGGTGAGGCAGTTGTCAAGACGACCCAAAAGTTGAACAATTGTTGGAAGAATGTGAGGGAAGAATTGGATTGGATGTGTCTAGTTGGTTTTTTGACGTAGAAGTGGTGAGGTTCCAAACTCTTCACATGAGTTAGGCATGGGACTGGCTATGGACGTTGGAAAACATCTTGGGAGCCACTTTCCATGGGAGTTTCATTAAGATATAGCAACATGTCTCACTGGAAAGAAGAGGACAATGGAGCTTAGTGATTCTTTGAAGAGGGTTCCCTGGCTCAATAGAAAGGGTTGAATGTTGGGTTGTAGAAGTTAACTTCTTGAAGAAAGAGTGGTGACCTTACCTTGGAGCATGAAGAGTTGTGAAGAGTGGCTGAATTGCAGAAGGAAAAGACCAATTTTGGGAATTGGTACATAAATTCTCACGGATTGAAGGTGATGGTTGGATTGGCCATATAATCATTTCAATACTTGAGGGGGTTAATGTGTGGAAACATCAGAAAGGGGTTGAAGTGTAGATTCATTAGTAGGTCTAGGGGTGAAACACTTGGATATTTTGGATGGTTTTCTTGATGAATGAAATAGACATAAATTGTAGGAGACAACAACAATAGTGGCAGATTAGGGTGCAACTATTGTAGCGAGGTATCCCACTTGTCCATGGACTGGATGTAGAGTGGCTAGATGAAAATTTTGGAGGAGAACAATGTAGAGAGTTGGGTGCCTATTGTAGACGGTTGTGTACATGTTGAGCTCTGGAAATTTGGGGTTTCTGATAGACATTGGCAAAAAACTTGGGGTTTCTAGTAGGCATTGGCACAAAATCTGGGGTTTCCAGTGGGATTTAGATGTGGACAGATGCATGAGTTCGGGAAATGTCTTGAGGAGGATAGGTTATTATGGATTTTGTCAAGGAGGATGACGATTTTTAGTTGGGGGGGATATAGGACCCTTTCCTATAGGGGCATGGGGAACCTCACTACACTAATGTGCATGGAAAATTCATTCAAAAATAATTCCCTAGCTTGAAGGTAAGGCACACATTTTGGGGTTTCCTTGATAATGATTACTTCAATAGACATACATCTTATCCCATTGGAAAGATGATGCAAATAACTTATAGAGACTTCAGTGCTCTTGCAAATAAGGGTGCATTGTGGAGAAGACTTGAGCACTCGAGTGGATGAACATGATGCACTAGGAATGGATTCAAGATGGATGCACCAAGGATTTGGGTGGACTTGGATAGATACTCGAGGATTTGGATTTTCGATACTTATATGGATCATTGGAGTGGGTAATATGCACTTGGGGATTACAATGGGTGGTCAAGGTGCCTTGGGGCATGCACAATTTTTTACTGACCATAATCACCAAGCATACTCTCTTTTACATACATTCCTTGGCCATGTACTCATTAGTTTCCTTGGGCATAGATGGAGTTCTAGAAGGATAAACAACCTTAATATGGTTGAGATGAATTGGAAGATGGCGTGACCTGAGTAAAGATTACCTAGGTGGATGAATGAGTAGGTGGGCTTGAGATGTCATGGATGAGGATCTAGTGCAACAAAGAAGTTCAGTGGAACGAGTCAGCTTGAGGAGGCTTGGGTCGACTTCATGTGACATGAATTTCCAAGTGATGAGAAAAGCACATATAAGTAGTGGAAACCTCATGGAGTTAAGGATGATCCAAGAAGGAATATCCATTTAAGAACCAAGAGGTGGAAGCAAGAAGTGCCTTGAAGGAGAATTCAAGGAGTTATGTAGTTGTTCTAACAAAGGGCGCAATGGTGTGACTTGTGTTGTCTATGTGAGACGTAGAGTGGAACTCGGTTGTAGGAGGCAGACCTATGGAAGTATTTAGGTCGTCTTGTATGAAATGTTAGGCTATAGCATACCCTCTGCTAACCCAACAAATATGAACTCATAACTATTAAAATAAATGTATGTAGCATAGTAAAAATGCACATGCATCTAACATGAAAATAAAAAATGTGAATGCAAACCGTCTTATCTACACACAACAACATTTAAATACTCAACAACTCAAAATAAAATGCACAACAGTTAAACTCAACATTTAACATAACAAAACATAATGAATAAGAGAACTTATCTCTCCAAATATTCAGACAACTGGCTTCATACGTAGGATATTCCACCCAATTCTATACTTGTTGCTCTAGATCTCTCAGTAGAAAGTCATCATGTGTTGGGGATACGAATCCATAAGAACATATGTCTACTACAATTGTCTACTATCCACTTAGAGCCCAATAAAACCCCACATCAAACTAATTCCTACAACAATTACAATCCATCGACCTTTTTTTCCCTCAACCTGCATAACCCAAGGAATGAGATCCCCTTCTCTACCATGCAGTCTTTCAAGCTATCCCACTTCCCTCTAGGACTCCAACATAGGTTGGATAGGAAACCTCTCTACTGGAGACTCCAATAATTCCAACTTGTATGAAGTGTTGGATAGTCTTGTGAAAGACGATTTGCCTTAGTTTCTTTTTATTATGTAATAGAGAGCCGCAAATAAATCCCATGCTCTCCCCATTGTATTATATCATATGTAGTATTCTTATATGTATGAATATAGGGGTTAGGAATTCATCTTCAGTGTATTTGTGAAAATGTTTTATGTGTTTGAATGTTCATGTTCCTTTCATACTATTATATTGGCTAAGCATTGTATTGTTGTGAAAAGTTTGAGTCCACGATTGGACTTACACCCAGTGTGCTTGTTGAATAATCTTAAGTTGACCGCGACTTGGTGCATCTAACACTATAGCCTAATAACGTAAAGTTATGAAAAGACCTTAGACTGAGAAGTGTATTCTCGTTGTAGAAGGCATAGGTTGTAGTAGGCGCACGTTTACCAAGCCACTACAACACACTAAAGATCCATGATAAAACACATATTAACGTGATTAAGAGAAATATAAAAAAATCTTATCAAATATTGATGTTAAGAAATGGAATTGTTTCGTATTTATTTGAAATTTTACTCAAAAATTAAGTATAACAGTTTTATTTTAATTATGATAACGTTTCTAAAATATATTAAAATTAAAATTAATAAAAATATATTATAACATTTTTGTTTTTACAAAAATGTTTTAAATATTATACTTATTAAGGAATTGTATTTTTAAATTGATGTTCTAACTAGCACCACTTTTAATAGAGTGATAAATTAAATTTCTTTTAAATTATTTTAGCATCACTTTTAAATAAAATTATCTCTTTTAAATTATTTTACTTTAAATTTTATTCATATAAATATTTATTATTTTGAGATTTTATTAAAAATATCATCAAATCAAAATTTAAAGAGAAAATATGGTATGATAAAGAGTTAAAGGAAAAAAGAAAACTAATATATTATAAGGATGTAATCAACCCTAATCTCCAAAATCAAAATTATCACTTTGTTTTGACAAGTGTAAAGAAAAAAAAAAACATTTCTAAGATAAGAACAAATCCTCATGAGCTACATATTGAAACTCGACATTGGTGAATTCCTAAAACACCATGGAAAGAAAGAGTGTGTCACATTTGTGACACTAAGAAGGTTGAAGATGAAAAGCACTTTATAAATCTCAATTTGAAAATATTTTTCACACTACCAACGTTCCTAACCTTTTAACTCAAGAAAACTATAGTGATCTTTGAAATCTTCTCTTAATGTTTTTCGAGAATAGAAACAATATTCTAAAGAATTGCAAGTAATCCCTCAACCTCTTAAGGTCTGATAGACCCATTAATCATCACCATCATACTTGAAATATTTTTTTTTAAATAATATTTTATATTATAAAAAATGAGTAGCATATTTAGTGGTATATTGTATATTTAAGTTATCTTAAGTTCAGGAAAGATTTTTTAATTGATTGTGCACACTTTAACCTTCTAAGATGCAGATGGGGATAAACATGTGTACAATTTCACATATCATTCACTACCCCTCATAGGGTGGATGGTAGAAAAGTGAGAAATTGTATTTATGTGCAATTAAACACCTTCACTCTCCATCCCTATCTCCACCCTTAAATTGGACATATTCATTCCCCTATCCCTTTCCACATCCTTAAATTGTATACATGCAAATCATCACTACCCCACTATTCACCTACTAATGACGGGGTTGAAGATGTGCATTTATGGACACCCCCATCTCCAACCCCACCTTTACCTTGACCCTCTCAAGGGTGAAGGTGTGGTGGGGGCGAGTACATGCATCTTACAAGGGTGGATAAGGGTGTCAAGGTGAAGGTGTGCAACTTATGGGAGTGGGAATGGGGGGTGAAGGTTTTCACAAGTGCGCATTTTCACTACACACTAGGAAAGTGGTTGGTTGGGGGCTCGTGATGTGAGGAACAAATGAGGATGTCCATTCATGTGTGATTTGAGGGTAGGGTTGGGAGTGAGGTGTGTGATGTACATCTTCACCCCCCACCACCCATCACCTCAAAAGATGATGATGTGGATGTTTGTTCTTGGATAATTACACCATGATGATAATGATGATAATGAAGTCACTAATAGGTTTTCTCACCAATGTTAATAATACAAATATTTATTTATTTATTTATTTTTAAATGAAGAAAAAACTAAACTAAATATTGTTTTATTGTTTTTTATTAAAAAAAATTAACTAATTACTCATGGCCTCTTCTTTTAAAAATAAAATAATTTTTTTAAAATATTTTTAAAAAAATTAAAACTTAAATTCAATCCTAACCTTCTAAATCTCATCTTTTAACTTTAATATTAAATATCAATTTAAATAACTAAATCTTAACTTCAAAATTCTTAACACTTCAAGTTTAACACTCTCTATATATATATATAACCCTAAACCTTTAACAAACTATATTTAATTATTATCCATTAACCTTCAATTTTTAGTCCTTAACTCCAATATTACCTTATATTATTTAATCTTTAATTTTTACATTTTAATTCTAATCCAATAACTTTTAATTTTTAATTTTTAATATTTAACATAATTTTTTATTCGTTTCCTTAACATAATTATAATAGTTATAATCTTTGATTTTTTATTATTTTTAATTAACTTTTCCTTAACATAATTATAATAATTATAATATTTTATTTTTTATTTTTTTAATTAACCTTAATTTTCAACTCTTTCGCCTTCTGTTAATAATCAATTATTAACTTTAAATTTTAATTTCCATTCCAAACTTTTCTATCTTTAATTTTAACTCTAAGTATAATTATTTGCATTTAACCTTTAACCTTAAATGTAACTTTTAGCCTCCATCCTTAATTCTTAGTTCATTTAGTTGTCTCCCTCATTTTTTGCAACATTTAGTTTTCAACGCTAAACCATTATACCTTAATTCTTATGATACCTTTAAATTCAATTCTTTATTAATATTGAATTCATAACATTTAATTTTAAAACATAATTTTTAGCATTATATTCTTAACCACTACCATTAAACTTAGTGCTTTTTGACCTTTAACTTTATCCCATAACCCCGAATCATTACATTTTAACTTGTACAATTACTTTAGCTTTTTCTTTAACATTAAACCTTAACTTTAACGTTAATCCTAATTCCTTACACTTAAAATTTAATTTTAATATTTAATCTTTTGTTCTTAATTCTTAATTCATAATCTTCATAATTTTCAATGATCCATCCGATTCTTACCATTATTTCATTTACATTTTTAATTATAACTTTTTAATTTCAATCTTTATTGCATAACATTTAACTAATGGATGTAATGGTTAAGAACATAGGTTTCCTCTTACAACATTCAAATTCTTAAAAGATAAAATATGTATACCTTCATCAACTTTGTCACACAAACAAGAAAACAATAAGATCCCATATATCAATTTAATTTAATATTTAACTTTATTGTTGTTGTTATTATTATTAGTCCCTGCCGTAGGCATATAGGGACTATAGCGATCGATAAATCGTTGACCTGGTATTAGATTGTGCATTGACCAGAAATATTTCCATATTGTCTATTGTTGGAACAAGGGAAGTGAAAACATCGATTTGTATATAATAAAAAGTATCATGTTTGTCAAGATTTGATTGGACAACGGATTGAAGGTCTTATTGCCGCCTTCACTATTCCCAGTGTTAAATATCTTGGCATATCCAAAGTATTTCGTAGTATATGGTATTTTTGAATCATATATTTTATTATGCATTCATCGAAGGTGGATTAATGCTAGCATTAGTTCGAATGTTTCCCCTAGCATTTTCTGCTGGGTAGAATACATTCTCTACCATATTACTATGTGTGTTTTTTTCTTTATTGTTGCGTGCTTCGAGAGAACAAGCTTACCACGCTGCATATTTTCTTAAATGCTTGCACAGGCCTACGCCCTTCAACGGTCCTGACAGTCTTAACTTTTTACCTAACAACTCTGGCAATCTTAAATGATTATTGTACAGATGTGTTGATATACAGTTTCGTTCATGTTCGACATCGTTCTCGAGTGCTCAATCCTTGTTCGTTGCTTCGTTCCATGATTTTGGTTCTTGTTTGATTCAAATTTGCAAAGTTGAGGTCTTGCACTTGCAGTCCGAGCTCTTCGTGGTTGTTCACTGGTTTGTTGTTCTTCAACTTTGCAAGTTGTTGGACCTGTTGTTGCGGTTTGTAGTTTTTTGGGGTTGATCTTTTGTTATCCTTTCTTGATGGGTAAGTTTCCCTTTTCTTCCTGTTTTTCAATGGTGGGATTCCCTGCCTCCAAATTCTGTTTTAGAGCATCTTTGTCTGTGCTCTTAGTTTTTGTTCCTGGAAACCATGCGTCTTGCAATGCATAGGGCTTTAGGAAAAGTAGTTGGGAGCCATCAAAAGAGGGAACCATCAGACGGGGTGTAGTTGTAGGGGATGCTTTTATTTTGTGGGTCGGAAAATTGTGTTTACCTGTTCTCTTTCTGCTAAGTAAAGTTATTGATTTATTTATTTCTCTTTTTTCTTCTCATCTGCTATGGGGACTAGGCGGGATTCGAGTTGAGAATAAGAAGGTTGAAAGATACATACGGGGATTGGTACCCTATTTTTCTTTCCTCTTTTATTTTGGTAGATTTTTTGTTTCCCCTGCTTTTCTTTGTTTTCATATAAACTGAAAGTATGTAGCAAACATCTTGAAAATGACAGTTGAAGAGATGAAAGAAGTGATAGATGCTAAGTCGTATGAAATAGATAAACAATCCATTATACATGACAACATTGACATGATTTTGCATAACAGTGGGCTTTTTAGATTGGATGCATTCTTGTATACTATTGGGGATTTATTTTTCGATACATTCCAGGTTCTATTGCATTTTCTCTATTCGTCGACCGAGTTGCACAATGGATTGATAGATTATTTCTTGACTTGTTTTAAAAATGGCGATGTTGAGGCTTTGCAGTCCTATGAATACGAACTAGAATTTGATTTTCTTCGGTAGTTGCATGGAATACATGATGTCACTACGTATTTTTCAAATATGTGGTTGTTTGCATCTTGAGTTCTGCCTGTGCATGAGAGGGGACTTTGGGGAGATACATTTTGTATATGGTGGTTGTCTAATTCGCTGAATATATCAGTTGGCATTTGGTCATTGACAAGAAAAACAAGATATCTACTATTCAACAAAATTGCATCTGACAATCCATATTGCATCTTGTTACATGATGCCAATGCCCTCGGTGGCCACTATGAACCACTGTTGTACAGAAAAATGTCCATATGCAATATATAATGTTCTCGTATCTACTTGTATGTTATTTGCAAAGACCTTCAATCGCAATGGAAACAGATTTTGCATGGCATAGATTGCCATGGTTTACAGCTGGCAACAAACATTGTGTCTAGTTGTGGAGATAGTCTGTTCAATGCAATTTGTTGTTTGGTGGTAGCAGAGTTCGAATTTCAGTCGCTACGAATTTACACTGTACAGTCCTTTTGAAATACAATTATAGGTGGCAACCAACGGGATTTTAGGTGCTTGTATCAGCATCTTTGCCCATATCTCGTAGAAAATATGCCGGCAGTTGGAAGTTGGCAGGAATACCTTGTGAGCATGGTGCTTCCATATGAAAAAGGGAATATGGAGGGTTGCAGATTTTGTTTTTAATGGTTGTCTATTTTATTCAGGGTGAATATCTAGGTGTGGTCGCCCTTTCCTGATGCCACTATCCATTCCTAGGTTATTGATTCAAATTACAATCGAGCAATTGACATCCTCTCATTGAAAACAGATACAACACATATCCATTATAAACCTTTGATTGCACATATCGGTAGTTCATGGTTCACTGTCCATGCCACCGAAACATCATCGAATTTTCATATGCATGGAATGTTTTTTAGTGAAAATGAAACTCCTCCCGGTTGTGATATGGGTAGACAGGGCTTGAACAAAAAAAACATGCGTAAAATTCATGACAGTTGTGATGAGGCCATAGATCGCTTAGACAAAAAACATAGAGTAAGTTATCACAATTTGAAAAAAATTGTTCATCAAATTCATCCCACTTCTGATAAGGTCACAGAAGCCTTGAACAAAAAACGTAAAGCAGTTTCTCAGAAGCTGGGTGAAAGTGAAATTCATCCCAGTTTTCACCAGATCATCCTGCCCTTGGGCAAGAAATGTAGATTAAGTTACCACAACTTGAAAAAGTTCATGCGCGAGAGGAAAAAATACATTGCTACACTTCCTTTTAGAGAGAAACTCACATATCACAATGTAAAGAAATTTGTTCATGCAGAACAGAACATAAACAGGTGCGATCGCATATCCCAGAATGGTGATGCAACTGTGTTAGTTCGTGATTTGCAACCAACACCATGCAGTAGTAGCAATGAAAACCAGGAAACAGTTTCTACAAATACTTCCCTGCAAAAGAAAAAAGCAAGACAGAACTACATGAAACAAATGAAAGACACTCCTTCCATTGCATGTGAAATTTGTGAACAATTGAATTTTTCAAAAAATAGTAAGTCTTTCACGCCTGATTTGCAAGTAGAACACCTCTGCTTGACAGTGCATAATAAACCATTTTCCAGTGGGAAAGTTTGTCTTCCATGCAAACGATCGCTTGAAAATGGAAAATTGCCACAGTTTGCAACCCCTGACCGAATAAGATGTAATACAACACTAGCAGATGTAAGTGCACTTACGAAACTCGAGAAGAGACTTGTGTCTCTACAAATTCCATTTTCTCAAATTAGACCTTGGGGCTATAAACGACCCTAGATGGGCTTAACGGGATCAATTATTAATGTGCATGTTCAACTAGATGTTGTGCAAAAAGTGTTACCATAATTCATTAACAATACAATTATGATTGTTGTGGCTCTGAAAAGATGCTTGTGATACAAAAATGCCTATCAGACAAGTAAGGTCTGTGTGCATGTTGTTATGAAAGCATTAAAGGAATTATATTCCAGGGCCCTGTACAAAGAAGAGAACATTTGTATAAATGCCAACTGGAACAATGTTCTCGCAGAAGAACATGGCAACTCTACAAACACTCTTGAAAATCCTAGCGATTTTGATGCAAGTGATGAATCGGAGAATGAAACACCTGTTGAAATATTGGTACATGGATTCACTAATTCACACTGCATTCGTGACTTGCAAGACAAAAATTTTGAAATTGCACCTGCCGAGGGGCAGTGTCCACTTGGAATATTCAAGGACAAGTTCGATGAGGAAATGAACTTTCCAACACTCTTCTATGGAGATCCACATGGCACTGATATTACAGAACAATTCAATTGTCATAAAATAGTCTAATGGGAGCTGCTACATTCAAACGGTTACTTCTCCTGTCAAATAACAAATTTGTTTTTCAAAACAATGCGCATAATAATAGAGCAAGCTATGTCCTGCATGTGGGTCCGAATAAGAAAAAGCCAGTTACAAGGAAAAAAGTTGTTCGCCAAGGATGTGAAGTACAAAATAAACCTAGAAAAAATCCTGAAATCTGATATTGGATACATAGATTTCAAAAACATCCGCACCTCTCCTAACTATTTGCAAAAAAAAATAAAAATAAAAATTGCAATGATCCGATAATTGGGCCCGCCAACATTTTTTCATCACATTTACAAGTGCAGAAAATTGATGGGATCCATTGGTGGTTGTCATATCTGAACTGCATAGGAATAGGAAACGTAAAAAAGAATTCGATACACTGGAAAATAACAAAATTGACTACCTCATATGAAAAGACACGGTGACATGTACTCGCTACTATAGACATAGAATAAATGCTTTGAGACAATTGATATGCCATGATGAAACATTTTTTAGAAAAATATCAGACTACTTTTTTGTGACTGAATTCCAAAATAGGGGAAATGAACATGACCACGCACTGTTGTGGATAGAGGGTGCACCGGTCTGTGGAGCTAATAACAATTCAGAGATCGAACAATTTGTGGATAAATACATAACATGCAACACAGATCATTTGGATCCAAAACTTGCGAAATTCCATAGACATTACCATACAAGAAGTTGTAGAAAATGAAAAAACTCGCATTACGGATACAAATTTTCCGTACCGCCAATGAGAGCTACAAGAATTATAGAGCAAGTCAGTCTAGAGGACAATGTTGTTGTTGAGAAATCTAAATCCTTGTTCACATTTCTAGAACAAGGAGGATTTGACGAAATGATGAGCTTTGATGCCTTCTTGACACGGGTAAATCTATCAGAAGATGAGTACATCCAAGCCATACAATGTACACTTAGGCAACCAACACTTTTCCTTAAACGAAAACTCTTCCATATTTGGAACAATAGTTTCTCCAAGGACATGCCAGTTATGTGGAAAGAAAATACAAATGCACAATACGTGTTGAATGCATATGTTGCAGCATCGTATTGTACCTCGTATATGACGAAAATTGACAAATCTATGACAAGTGCATTCAGAAGAATACGCAAAGAACATGGAAGAAGTCATATTCATGCCATGCAAATGATACGCACACTTGGAAATACATTGTTTAATCTTCAACAAATGTTTTCTCAACAAGCAGTTCACATTTCACTTTCCTTGACCCTCACTTGTAGTTCAAGAAAATGTGTCTTTATAAACACATCTCCACTTGAAAAACACACATTTGTGCTTAAACCATCAATTTTGCTACAACAAGATCCTGACAATTCAGAGGGCGTGGTATGTCACTCTATTATTGATTATTATGTCCAGTGTCCATCTCCTATTAGGCATATCTGCTTAGCAAAATTCGTATCGCATTACAAAAAAAGTGGTGCACCCATATCAAAAAGAAAAAAATCCTCTATCATACGGTTTGTCAAATACAATAAACATTGTGACTATGAAAACTATTGTAGAGAAAAATTGTTGTTGTACATTTCGTTCAATGAAAACGATGAGACATTAATACATAACTTCTCTACATGGGAGGTTGTGTATGTTGCGTCTGAGACTGTAGTGCACATCAATGAAGCTAGATTTACCTACAATGTTAATCCAACATGGGGCGATCTAGAAGTTGCACTTAATGACCTAGAAAACCCTGGAGATCATGATGACACATTCAGAAACACAAAAACAACCAGAACTCCTTCTGAGTCCTATGACTTACAAGAGGATTTGCCTCATCCTCCAGCGACTGGAAGTGAAAAACGTATCAATCTTGGTTTTCAAGTTACAAAACATAATTTCCTAATTGAAAATAATGAATACCACATAATAAGGCATTTGTTCAATTGTGAACAAAAAACAATTCTAAAGTACATTGCTCTTAAAAAACTCTTGAACATGAACAGTCCTATGCACATGTTCCTTACAGGCAGAGTAGGAACAGGCAAGACATTCACAGTGAAAGCATTGTTCCAAATTCTTATACGAATATATGATTCAAACAATTCCTCTGATCCTATGAAACCAAAGGGCTTAATAGTTGCATACACAGGAAAAGCTGCATACAATGCTGGTGGAACAAGAGTCCACTCTGCATTTTTAATGCCTTTTAACAAGTCACAGTTTCTTCCACTTAGCAAGGAAATGTTGGATACATTATCTCAGCTTTATGAGGAACTTGAACTTGTCTTTATAGATGAAGCATCCATGATTGGGAGTCGGTTCTTATATTCCATTAACAGCCGACTAAGACACATAAAACATGTGTAGACGAAATACTTTGTAAACATTGACATGATATTATGTGGGGATCTTTACCAAGCATGATCTTTAAAGTATGGAATGAAATATCCGTTCATGCTCTATAAAATATCATGTCCATACTTTTGAAGGTACATTTTTAGTTTTGTCTTGTTTCTACACATATTGATTTGGTAACCACAGAGTTGGTGTTGCACATGAATTATGAAATATGCACTGGGATTCGGACCGAGCCCTTTGGTTTTCTTAGCTGAACAATTCTGACTCATGCAGTTTTAGCATTGAACACTCAGCAATTTCACCATGCACTTTCAGACTTGGCCATTCCTTCCTTTCTTTCTCTTCCCCGTGCTTGTCACCTTCGCATGTGTACATAATAAGAAATAGTGTTTATGTGTGTGTGTGTGTGTGTGTGTGTGTGTGTGTGTGTGTGTGTGTGTGTGTGTGTGTCTTCTTTCTAAATATTTAATGCTAGCAGGTCATCATGCAAGCACCGTCTAAGTTGACATTGATGCGTGCAAGGCTCGAGAAGTTCTGCCATCAATGCAATTTTTGCGAAGGCTTTTCTTATCCCTTCCCAGTCTTAATTTCAAACGCAATGGAATGTCATTCGCACGCCGTCAGCTTGCTTCCTTCACGAAACCTTGAATCTCTTCCCAGTTTTAATTTCAAATACCATGGAATGTCATTCACACACCACTAGCTTGATTCATTCACGACACCTCCAATCCTTAAATGTTCTTCGTCGTAACTACCACCTTCGCACTTCTAAGTATGATAATAATTAAGCTTTACTTCTAACTTGTCATCATACAACACGCATAGATATTGTCATTAATGAGGAGATTTTCCATTCGCACATATTGAAGCAATGTTTCCGGGGAGTTATATTGTCCTCTGCATTTCTTCATTTCAAGCAACGTTTGGAGCAAACCAACATTTCCATAAAGCACTGGCACCATCTCTATAGTATATTTGTAGAGATACAATGAACATCTTCCTCCCGAGCTTCCCGTGCAGAAGAAGGCAAAAAGATTTGTAGGGGAGGAGAAGCAGCCTGAATTTTATAGTGAAATGATGGATCTTGACACTGATCTGGAAATCATATTCTGCAACCTTGATCAGCCTGGAGACGCAATTCAGCATGCTTTCTCAATGGACATGGTTGATACCCTAATTTTTTATGAAGATGAATCCTTCGTATTACAAAGTGTTGTTTTTGAATATGAATAAAAAAAAATAATCATTGAAAAAAGAAATGTAAAAAATAAGAAAAGAAAACATCGTTTAGAACTTGACCTTACCAATATGCAGGCATCCAAAATCTCTCAACTTCACATGGCAACCAGATATGCTCTTCATGATTCCGTTGGAGTCATTGAAACTGAAAATGTCGTGCTAGAGAACCAGATTAACAAATTAGAGGAATCTTTGTTTCCTATGCCATTGCATCACAGTTCTTTGGGAATAGCCATGTCTGCTACTACGTGCACCCCTACAACAAATCTAAAAGGGTCATCCATCTTCCTCCAATACTATAGAGGATATGTCAAGAAAAAAATCAACAAAAGAATGGAATTGATTACTAAGGCATGGGAAACATCACAGAATATGGATTCCCTGGGGAGCAGGGCACATAACTTGCTCCTACTTCTGCAGACGGATTTAAAAAATGAAGAAAATTTCTATGTGCACACGGTCATCCCTTTTTCCCTTCATGTCAACAACATTACAGAAACAAGAAGAAGACAACATGATCTCCCTTCCGATAAATGACTCACTCAATTAGAAGCATGCTGGAAAGAGAGAGTGAAGAACCTGTATCTCATAGTCCAATCATGTGAGCAAGCAATATCAAAGAAAGAAAAATTATTCACAAAGCTCACCAAAATAGACTTAGCAGGAAAGACAAACGACTTCCAGGACCCCAGCTTAATCCTCAACTCGTTGGCGTCAACCAAGCAAGCTTTCGATAAACACGTCGATAATTTGAAGGCCTTGTCTTTAGAAAATTTTTACAGGATTCTTGAATATCATGAAGAAGACGTGGACAATTGGCTAGTCCAGTATTCGGTACAGAATGGAGACATTGATGAAACTCTGTGTAAACTTTCAATTGATCTAAGAAAATTAGAAAATGAAGTTTTCAACAATGACATCAACGTCGCCCCCTTGAGAAGATATATTGAAGAGAACTTGAAGTGGATCACCGACCAAATCCAACAAGGAAATGCATAGTTCTTTCTTTATCAATCCATTTATTCCAACTTTTTCGAGTAAAAATCTATAGCCAAAAAATGATCTTCTCATTTCTACTTTTCAGGTACTACAATTTACTATTGTTGGTTGTGGAACCTGATTATCTTCCTGATTTAGAGGTCATTTCTTTCAGCCGTGTTTATACCCCATGAAGTATTTACACCCCATAAGTATGTACACTCTTCCACGCGGGGGAGTGCAGAGGGGGGGTACCCCCTCTGCGGGGTCTGGGGGGCTATTCGCCCGGCTGGAGGGTCTGGGGGCAAGCAGGCCCCCAGTAGGGGTTTGGGGGCAAAGCCCCTGAAGCAAAAATTGCCTTGTAAAAGCATATTGTAATTTCATTGTAAATATAGACGATTCATTATAAGGTCGCAGATCTAACGATAGAGATTATGTTAGGGTTTTTTGCCCTAGAAGGCAACCCTCTTTTATGAGGGAAATGTATTGCAGCTATGGATGATGGTGAATATTATATTCTGAGAGAGGAGACTGTGAGAGAAAGAAGAGGAAGTTACAGCGGGTTTGCTGTAGGTTGTATCCCTTCATTTGTTGGATAATAATAAAGGAAGGACCTGGCAATTTCTCTGGTGGACGTAGCCCACACTAGGTGAACCACGTAAATCTGTGTCTCTCTTGTATTGTGTGTCTTCTGTGTTTTGTTTCTGCATTTGTTTTATTTTATTGCTCTGTGGTCCTGTTTTCCTAACAACTGGTATCAGAGCGTAAGGTAACTCACAGGAAAAGAGGGTTCCTGGTTCGAGTGGGAGCAATCTCGGAAGATGGAAAGTTTAGGGTTGAGAAATTTAACAGCCAAAACTACCAGTTATGGAATATGCAGATGGAAGACTATTTATATCAAAAGGATCTATTCCTACCATTGAGTGGAGTAGCAAAGAAGCCGGCGGCCATGAAGGATGAAGAATGGGAGATTCTTGACAGAAAGGCTCTAGGAACGATACGGCTGAGCCTGGCAGC
>ML794071.1:550052-570300 GCA_009831015.1 Picea engelmannii
CATGGTGAAGATGGGGAATATTTCTCCTCTCACTGGTACCAGCGGACAAATTCGCAAAAACTGCAGGAAGGCCAATTGAGATTTAGGAACATTGTATCATCTATTCTTTTCGGATTTTGTTTTCGTTGTAACAAGTTGATTGGCTCTCGGCTACGGAGAAAATTCAATTTAATAAACTAAATTGTGATGAGATTATGTTCATCGTTTCATAGAGCATGTGGGATCTGGCATGTTGAAATAACATGTGATTTGGGATGTGGAAATGAAATGTAAATTCATATTATGTTTTGAAAACTGTTGAAAAAATGAATATAAAACAGATAGCAAACTGAAGTTGAAAACGTCTATTTTTTATACGTTGATATATTCTTATCATGGGTGGCTACAACTAAGATTTAGGAACATTGTATCGTCCATAATTTTTGAATTATGTTTTCGTTGTAACAAGTTGATTGGCTATCGGCTACGGAGAAAATTCAATTTAATAAACTAAATTGTGATGCGATTATGTTCATCGTTTCATAGAGCATATATGGGATCTGGCATGTTGAAATAACATGTGATTTGGGATGTGGAAATGAAATGTAAATTCATATTATGTTTTGAAAACTGTTGAAAAAATGAATATAAAATAGATAGCAAACTGAAGTTGAAAACGTTTATTTTTATACGTTGATATATTCTTATCATGGTTGGCTACTAGGGTGGCTACTACTAAAATGTAGGTATTATCTAACTGTTCTAAGTGTTTTTCGTTAAAATCCAGCTAGAGGATTGAATTTGTCTATGGTGGATTAATGATTTACAATGGTGTGTATAGAAGTGCTGAATGGTGTGCATGTGCACTCCAATGTTGTGTAGCACATTTTCAACATATTTCTTTTAATGAACACGGTCTGTCGGTCCATATTTGGACGCCCAAACATCTTATTTTATTATCCACGACATTTTATTTTGTTATGTCGACCACAAAACAGCGTTACGTTTAACCATAATCAACAATTTCAAAGCACACAAAAACTTTGCACATTGATGCAGATGATAATTGTGTCAGAACCCAACAATTGAATACTTCTATATGTACTTTATGCGGTCCACTCATCTGCAAGATTGTTTCATGTTTTGCGCTCTTATGCATAAGTCAATTTGCCCTTTTGATGCACGTGAATCTACCAAATCCATATTAATTAATTTGGAAGACTTTTGTTTTAAAACGTCATCAAAAGGCAATAGATAATGATTATAAGGAAGTAAGGGAGCTGTCAAATCAGTTGTGTAAAGTAATATGAAATTGGATAAAAATGCAACGAGTTGCGCCTAGTTCAACCTGTTTTGGGCGCTTCATTTCTTAAAATTTGGCCGATGGATTATTCTCTTATGAACCGGAAACCCTCTTGAGAATGGTATTGTTTTTTAAGGAACATTTCAGGAATAACTGTGGTCACTATTAGTTGCAAGGCTTGATCCACATGCTTTATGTGGGATTCCCATTTTGGTTGTAGATCTTTTTTTTCTCTTAATACCTCTATCTTTGTTGAATAGGTGTCGATCTTTGTTTCTCTTAATATCTCTTTATCTTTGTTGAAGTGTCACCCTTATTGATGTGGCATAAGTTTTAACCTCTTCTTTTTCTTAATACCTTTTCTCTTTACTAACATAGCATAGCATAAAGTGTAAAACTTTTTTTTTTCTTAATAATTTTTTTTTTTTTTTTTCTTAATACTTTTTTCTCTTTACTAACATAACATAACATAAGGTGTAAAACTTTTCTTTTTCTTAATAATTTTCTTTTTTTTCTTAGTACCCTTTTATCATTACCTGTAAAACTTTTATTTTTCTTAATAATTCTTTATTTTTCTTAATACCCTTTTCTCTTTACTAACATACATGACATAAAGTGTAAAACTTTTATTTTTCTTAATAACTCTCCTCTTTTTCTTAATACCCTTTTCTCTTTATAAGGTGTAAAACTTTTCCTTTTCTTAATTACTCTTTTCCTCAAACAGTGTTGAGAATAATATATTTTTTCTAAAGGTTATAAAACATTAAAGATTTTATCATGATAAATAAAATCTCTTTTAAATTATTTCATATAATTTTTTAATCGTATAAATATAATATTGTTTTTATAATAAAATAACATTTTATGGTTTTCTTAAAATTTTAAATATTTATTTTTTTTATTTAAAAATGTTTAATGATATAATTTTAAATAATAGTTGGGGTGTTGTATAGAATAAAATGAGATAAAGGTGTATAGAATTACAAGCTCTTATCTATTATTTTTAATAGTGGATGGTTAGAGAGATCCTAGTGAAGTGGATGGTTAGAGAGAGGATTTTCATCTATGTGCAATTTCACACCTTTATTCCCCATTTCTCTCTATACATTTAAATTCGACGCTTTGATATCTCAATAATCACCACCTTTACACTGAGGATTGGGAATGGAGGTATGCACTTGTTCACATTCTTACATCCACCATCACCCTCCTAAGGGTGAATGTGTGGTTGGTGTGAGAGCATGCACCTTATGATGGTGGGGTAGGAAAGGGGGTCAAGGAGACAATGTGCACCTCATGGGAGTGGGGAATTGAGATGGGAGATATTGGCTTGCACAAATATACAACTTCATGGGCTACCCCTCGGAGGGTGGATGGTTGAGGTTGGGGGTTGTGAGGAATAAATAAGGAATTGCATGTCTATTCAATTTGAGGATGGAGTAGGGGTGAAGGTGTGTAGAGTAAGTGGTATATGATGGGGATGAGATGAAGGTGTACACAATTATACATTTTTACCTATTATTTTTAGTAGGGTGGATGGTTACAGAAAATATTTTCATCTATGTGAAATTGTAAACCTTCATTTCCCATCCTTATCACATGAAATTGCACACGTATATAAATAATTTCCACCATTATATTCACCTTCCTAATGATTGGGGATGAAGGTGTGCAATTGCGTGCACTCACTCCCACCCTCATCCTCCTAAGGGTGAAGGTGTGGTGGGTGTGAGGGCATGCACCTTATGATGGTGGAGTAGTAAGGGGGTTAAGGTGAGAATGTGCACCTCGTGAGAATGGGGATGGGGGTAAAGGTTTTAAAAAATACACACTTTCATCAACTACCCTGGGAGGGTGGATGATTGGGGTGGGAGGGTGTGAAGTACAAGTGAGGAAGTATGTGTCTATGCAATTTGAGAAGGTGGAGTAGGAATGAAGGTGTTTGCACATCTTAATCCCCCACCACCTATCTTATAAGCCCCAATAAATATGCCTACTCATTTTAATAATAATAATAATAATAATAATAATAAAATAAAACTAATAGCTTTAAATTTTTAAAATACTTTTAAAAATAACTCAATATCATTAAATAAAATCATTATTTTAAAAAACTTTAAAACTAATTCTAATTAAAAAAAAAAAAAAAATACCTTCTAAACCTCATCCTCATCCCTTATGTAATATTAAATCTAACTTTTAAAACCAAAATATTAATTAATTCATTCCTAATTCTTAAATATCTTTGTTTCCAAACTTTAAACCATTAATCTTCCACTCTACAAAACTTAAAATATATTCTAGAAACTCTAATTTTTAATAACTAATTCTTAATATAATATTTACACTATAATAAATAACATTTAAATTTAAACAAATTATCTTTAACATTAACATTGCATTATATTATTTCATCTTCGTTACCCATCTTTAACTCTTATTAATAATAACTTCATAACCTTTTACTCCATAGTTTATAATCTATATTTTTTAATTCTTTAATTTTTTTTTCATATTACCTTTATCTTTTAATTTCTAATTAATTAATACTTAATTATTAACTTTCATTTTTTATTTCAATTTTGTTTTTATTTAACTTTAACTCTATCTACACTTAAATGTTAAAATTTAATCCTCCATCCTTAATTCTTAACTATCTTCTTAAAATTTAAGCATCCACCTTTAATCTTTAACACTGTATTATAAACCAAAAATTTTCATTTTTTATTTTAATTTTGTTTTTATTTAACTTTAACTCTATCTACACTTAAATGTTAAAATTTAATCCTCCATCCTTAATTCTTAACTATCTTCTTAAAATTTAAGCATTCAGCTTTAATCCGTAACAATGTGTTTTAAACCAAAACTTTTAATACTATATTACTAAAAACTAAGACTAAACTTAATTCTTCTTAACCTTTAACTTTTCCTTTAACTTTGTTACCAAAATTTTAACCCTAAGTAGCTAATGGGTGAGTGCACAAAGTTGGTGGCCAAAAGAGTGGCAAGGGGGCACTTGGAGCACACACTCATAAGAACGCATGCACGTTCTTAGGAACACACACACGTTGCTAACCATAGGTTTGGAAGTTCCCGAACCTCCACTCATCTTGCCACGTAGTTTTAGTGGCATACACGTGCATGTTCCTAAGAACCCCTATGCATTCCTAGGAACGTGTATGTGTTCATCTGCTAAACCTTTTTTAAAGGGCCATGAGTGCGATTTGTACTCATTTGCACAAATTACACTTGTGTTTTTACTCTCATTGAGCAAATAGAGAGGAGCTAGAGAGCAACAAGGTGAGGAGCTTGCCACTGTGTCCTAGTCTAGCTAGGTATGTTTAATTTCTTTTATTTTTCTCTCAATTTAGTCATTTCCAATTTAGTCTTTTGCTCCCAAGAATCTAAATTAAAGAAATTTGTAGTTTTCTATTATAATTAAAAAACCAACCTAATTTACATGCGATGGATTAATAAATTGCAACTTATATAATAAAATGGAACCATGAGACAATGTAAACCGCTCATAAGAAAACCAAGGAGAGAAAACCCCAACCCACCACAACCACACAATGTAAAGAGTCAAATTGATGAGGGGTTGGTCATATTAAGAACCCTTGAAGAACAATTAAGAGACACTAGAGAGACTAGCAAAGTCTCTCTGGCCACTTCTTTGGACATCATTATGAACTCCATTGTAAGTGCCCAAGGGAAATTGAACTCTATTTTATTATAGGGAAATAATATATGAGTACTATAACATTGGTTTGGACAAAAACCAAGTTAGAGATTTGGGCATTTCAAAACAACAAATATTGACTATTTTTAGGGATCGTAGAAATGGACAAGAACTACCATTGACCAACAAACACCTCTCCATTGGCTGGTGCATCCATTCCCAAATTAGTCAAAATTGGATGGGGGGTGGTATATGGTTTTTGATAGAGCTCTCTGCAATAACAGGGAGGTTCCTTTATATTTTCTGAGAAAATTATGGGTTGAGTTTATTTTGGGTAATCGTGTCAACTAATTTGACATGGCTGACTTCCAGGGGGTGGGTCGAGGGTTTGCACAAGACCAAGAGCATGTCACGCGCAATCCCATGTTAGGTCCTCATCCCCCCAAGCGAAGGCATGACCCTCATACACAACATCCTCCTATTGTAGAGAGATTGCAACAAGTATAGCTAGCCATTTCATCATTGACCCGTAGCCTAGTGTAACATAATAGCTTTGTTGCACTATCTCGGCAGGAGGTGTCTGCCAGTGACATTGATAGAGGGGTTGGAGATTCAACATGCACAAAAAAGTACAATGAGGAGAGGGAACATAGACATAAAATTATTCCATGTGAACCTCATAGATGCTCGAGCTACGAGCATACATGTTATTGGCCTATAGAACCTAGTGGACAACATAGCTTCATGGAGGAGGTTAGTATATTAACCCTCTCTATGTTCTTCATCGTTATATATTTATTTTGTATTATGTTTATTTATATATTATGTTTTGCAATTGTTACGTTCAAGAAGTAGACCCTCTACACCAATCAATGCATCAGTGCCTAGCCCCACCACTGAAGAAACAATAGAGGAAAATTGCTCATTAGGCCCACCCCACACACATGTATGTGTCATATTTGATAAATTCACCATTGTCATTTATTTATTTTATGACATCTTCAAATTTTTAATGTTCTTGTGTTTCTATAGGATTTGGGACCAGGCGATTTTGGGGAATGTCCATTTGGGATGGACAAGTAATCTGCATCACAGGTACCATGGGTATAGTTAAATATCGTATCATTCTCAAATTTTTTGTGTTTATGTTTTTGAATTTTACAATTTGGTACTAATATTTCAATATTATTAATATGTATGCAGGTTGCAGAAATATTTGCTAGATATAGTACTACTGCACTCCTTGGGCACCTGGGCCTTGCTTATGGGTTACCTTTATCTAGGCCTAGGGAGTTTCAATCACTTCTACAGCCTATGGGGGTCTATCGTAGCCCACCCCCAACATTTGTCTTATTACATGCATCCTCATTGGATTCACACGTACGTCACCCATCCACGCCATATCTTCCATCGCATCTATCTAAAGTGGATGTCCCTGTATGCCACCCACCCCCCCCCACCATTTCCATCAGTCCCATCCACCGAGGATGCCACGGTGGGGGTTTCCTCATAGCAGGTTGTACAACCTAGTGCTCCTTTTCCAGCAACTCTTCATCGAGGCCTGAGATATTCACGGTGAGATAATGTGTTGATGATCATTTTTTATGTATCATGAATTTTATTTTATTCATATTTGTTCAATTTTCTTGACTTGATCCTTGTAACTGATTCAAGGTGGCATCACGAAGAGATTGGGGTGGTGGAGGAGGGTAACACACTCACTATTGAAAATATCATATGCAATGAGTTGTCTTAGGTTAAATTACAAAGTATCATTTTGTATGTCTATTAATCCATAGAGGAAAAAAAATTATAAAAATGTTTTTTTTTTTGTGTAGTCTCCAGAGCATCAAAGCACACCTATGACTAAAACTACTCAAGGTGCTTCCTCAAACAATAGAAGAAAGATAGATTTCCAGAATGCTCCTAAGGGTGGCGAAGGTGGCAGTGGTCAATGATTGACCAAATACTGTCATTTTGTATCTAGGCCACCATATGGATGTTTTTTATGTTAAGGCACTTGTTGTCGGTTTGTATATTGGGCACGAGGTGCCATTTTGAAAAAAATGTACAATTTAGATGATGTACACACACACACACATTTCATGTCACGTTTTTAATGAATCTCATTGTTTCTGCATTTTATGTTGATGAATATATGAATTTCAAGGTCTTTGAATTTCAAACTGTATGAATTTTATGTGTATTGATCCCTTGATTTTTTTCTAAAGTGATTATAAATACTTGTGTTACACATTAACGGATATCTTATGGTGGAAATTTTTTCTAAGTGATAAATCCATAAAAAATTAATTGTTCTCAAGTAGCATTGTTTGCTAATCAACCATGTATCTCTACATCATCAATAGATCATTCCTTCTGAATTGTTTGCATGAATGTTGTGGATATCCATATTCTAACTCATAGACAACAATATGGACTGCCACTTGAATTATCTCCATATAAATCCAATGACAATCCACCCTCAAATAGTGGTGACTTGAAAATATTGTGACCTAAAAAATGGTATATTACAATACTTTATTATAGAAATAGATTTTCTCATTTATCTTCTACGTAATTGTAAATCACTTAACAATCTCAGCTGAATGTTATGTCAAATTAACCTCCATAACTTGTACTAGAATTATTGAATTATGAAGATGACATAAGTTAAAATTCAATTATGCAAGTACACAACATTTGGACAACCTATACACTTCATATATATTTAGAATATAAAGTACATGCACCTACCAATATCTTATCATAGGTTGTTACAAGTTGGGCTCTTCAAACACTAGCCTTCCCTTGACATTCCTTTGAGAAGCCTAGTTGTTAGTTTCTTAGTTGATTCAATCCATAATTTGACCATTTTCTAGGGCACACACACGATTCCCCTCGTTCAATGCATGACATATATAAAATCATTTGATTTATGTGTAACTCTTCATAAATTCCAAAAAGACTAGTCAATAACTCATTAATGCACTCATGTGTTTGTTTAGGTTGTGTAGTGGGTATATGTAAAAAAAATTAAACCCATCAATTATTAATAACATTTATTAATTCTTCCATGATGTCCACTAAACTTATTGATTTTGATCAATGCAATGAGAGAGTTCACATGGAAAATAGATCTTAGAATGGGTATTATTTTCCACATACAAATAAATGTTTTGAGGTTACATTTCATGAAACACCATAGAAAGTAATGCTATGCTACAAAAATTCCTCCAGTGAGACATAAAACCATTATTCTTTTCCCTTCACCATCTATGAGATTTTATTGCACATCCTTACTCAATTTTTGGGTTAGATCACACAAGGAGACAAAGCACCATCCCAAACCCAATACCACAAACTTGTCCATCCCATGCCATGCCTTTCCATTGCATGCCATTTTCATGTCATTGTCATGCCTTTCCAAGCCATGCCATGGCATGCCATTTCCATGCATTGCCATGCCTTTCTAAGCCATGCCATGCCATGCCATTTCCATGTCTTTTCATCATTCCATTGCATCCCATTTCCATGCCATTTCCATGTCTTTCCATGCCAATGTTATTCCTTTCCAATCCATGCCATGACATTCCATTTCCATACCATGCCATTTCCATGCCTTGCCAAGCCATGCCATGCCATGCTATTCCATTGTCATGTAGCTTCCCATGTCTTGTCATGTAGCTTCCCATTTTAACATATACAAGAATAAATATAACTTTCCATAACATTATGCAAGGAAAAAGTCAAATCAAAATGTGGGTTGCAATGAAACAAGAAAAGAAAAAAAAAAAAAAACCTTTCTCATCCCAATAAATAAAAAACATTTTTCTAGGGAATTATGACTTAAATTTATATCACAAAGTTCCTTTCCATCCAATGAAGTGTTTATGACATTTTAAGTGTAGGTGAAAAAGTTTGCATGCATTTCCAAGCCATGCCATGCCTTGCCTTTCCTTTCCTTGCCATGTAATTCCATGCATTGCCTTACCATGCCATGCCTTTACAATGTTGATATTTTGATGTAAATATGGAATATATTCTTTTGTATTTGTATTGGTCAAACCTCAAGAAGGTTATTTTAATGTTATTATATAAATCAGTTCAAAAGAAATTATTATTTTATTGTTATCCTTATTGTAAAAGTCAAAACAACCCCTCTTAGGGTTGCATTTTTTCAGGAGTCAATTATCTGTATAAATAGAGGTCGAGTTCCTCTCATTTGTACACACACACAAATTGCCTTCTCTTGTGTATTTGGAGCATAGCAAGGAAGGTCTAGCACATGAGGTATTTGGTATCTTTCTCTTGGTCTATTTTTGGAGAGTTATAATGTGACATTGTGTTGGTTGAAGGAATCTATATTGAAGAATTGGTTGTTGGGTTTTCTCCCCCACAAGGGTTTCCCATGATATATCTTTTGTTCTGTGATTTTCTATATTTCACTAATCCTATTGCATGCAATCATTAATGAATGTTAAAGAAGATAATTGTAACTTCTAAAATTCTAACATGGTATAAGAGCATGCCTAAATAGAAGACAGTTCACAGATCTAGAAGACAAAAGGAGCCATTTTTTTGGATAGGAGTGGTTGCTGGACAAGACAACAACACCAACAAGTGCACCCTAGTGGAGTGCGTCTTTTTCCTAAATCACATCTTCAAAATACATAATTTGTGATTTAGAGGTAGGATGACTATCAGAACCAAGATTGATGAGAAGTTGGAGGGAGATGGCAACTCCAGATCTTGTAGGTATAGAGTGTCCATCCTCCTAGAATAACATGATCTAGAGAAGTTAACTAAAGAAGAGGTTTCAGAACTAGAGGGAGATGAGGCTAAAGAAAAGCACAAGAAGGATATGGTCAAAGCAAAGAGGATTATTGTAGACTCCATCAATGAGCATCTTATTCATCACATATCTTCATTATCCCCTCCAAAAGAAATGATGGATTCCTTAACCCGACTGTTTGAAGGAAACAACATCAATCGAAGAATGACCTCGAGAACTCAGTTAAAGAATGTGAGGGTGCAGAATTCAGAAACCATCCACTCTTACTTCTCAAGAGTGAACCAGATCAAGGAGTAGATAGAAGACATTGGTGATACATTTAATGGAGAATAAATGGTGATGACCACCTTGAATGTCCTCCCAAGGTCATGGGATTCATTTATTCAAGGGATATGCTCAAGAAGGAAGATACCAAAGCTCAGTAGTCAATGGGAATATTGAAACCAAGAAGAATCAAGGACAAGGACAAGAGAAGATAAGATGACAAATGATGATCAAGCCCTATCCTCCCACACCCGGAAAGGAAAAAACAAGAAAGAACCCTCCTCACCCAAGAAGTTTTAGAAAGGACAAAGAAATAACCCAAATATTAGATGTTTCTATTGTCAGAAAATGTGACACATTGCTAGTGTCAATGTTTCATCAAAACTTGCATAGGAGATCTAGCTAAAGCAAGTACAAACAAATATTATCAAGAAAGGACGAGAGATTCAATATGGAAGAATGAGAAAATATGTTCATACTACTCCAATGAGTTGATCAATGAATGATGATGATCAATATGATCAATTATGATACAATGAATGAGTGGAATACACTCATATATAAGGCAGAACATTCCATAATTAAGAAAAGAAATCAAGCTATTAGCTTTCCTTAGGAATGCATGCATGCATAATAGTGATGGTAAAAATAGAAAATCTAAAATAGAACTTGTTAGTTAACTCCCACTGAACTAGTGTGTCAAAAATAGAAATTTCTCCAACAACTAGGAGTTTTTCCCTCATTCAAAGGCCAAGGGAAAATAAAGGAGGTAAAAGGAATCATGTTCATACAGTTGAAGATGATGAACCACCCAAGAAAGTTGTTAAGGAAGATGAATCAAGTGATGAGGAGTATGCTCTTATCTTATCCCTTACAGGAACTTGCACTCATGGAAGTGACATTTGGCTGGTGGACAGTGGTGCTTCCAAGCACATGACAGGTTATAAAGACTCATTATTTGACTTTACTCATAAGGATTCGCCGCACACGGTGAAATTTAGAGATGACTATCAGTATCCGATCAAAGGAGTAGGAGAAGCCTCTTACAAGTTAGACTTAGGAAAGCCAATGAAGATGAAGGAAGTTATATATGTTCCTAGAATTAAAGAAGAACCTTCTCTTGATTTCAACATTGGATGAGAAGGGTTACAGAGTTGCATTTTTTGATGGAAAATTTCTTATGTGGCCTAGAGGGAAGAATTTTGATGATGTTGTGGTGATTGGAGTTTAAGAGGGAGGACTCTACAAATTGAAAGGGCGATTAGATTCAACATTAATTCACGACACTATGAATCCCAGTGAATTGTGGCATAGGATATTTTCTCACCTACATTACAAGGCCCTACCGAGTGTGAGCAAGATGGTGACAGGACTACCATAGATCCAAGAAAAACTAGGCAATGTGTGCAAAGGTTGTGCATAAGAAAAGAGCGTGAATCACTCCTTTCCCAACAACGATAGGAGAGCCAAAATAGTATTAGACATCATGAACTCGGATGTGTGTGGATTGATGTCATCAAATTCATTAAGCGGGTATGTATATTATGTGTCTTTTATTGATGATTACTCACGTAAAACTTGGATATATTTGTTGAAGGCAAAGATTGAAGTATTTGGAAAATACAAAGAATTTAAGGCACTGGTAGAAAACTTGATAGAGAGGAAAATAAAGAATTTGTGATTGGATAATGGAGGAAAAATCACTTCATAGGAATTCAAATAATATTGCAAGGAATATGGGATTAAGAGGGATCTTTCTACTTTCTACAATCTTGAGCATAATGGAGTAGCAGAAAGGAAGAATCAGACGATCATGGAAGCAGTGAAAGATATGATCCATGATCAAGATATACCTATGCATATGTGGGTAGAAGTAGAAAATATTGCAGTGTACGTAAAAAACAAAATTCCTCACAAGGTACTTGAAACCAGGACAACATAGGAGATGTTTTCATGAGAGAAGCCAGAAATCATCCATCTAAGTATATTTGGTTAACCTGCAATTGTGCATGTCCCCAAGGAAAAGAGGATAAAATTGGATCCATCCGAAAAGAATGGAGTATTTTTTGGTTACAGTGACACATCAAATGAATATAGGATAAATATTCCCGGTCACCAAAAATTTGAGATTATTCGAGTTGTCACCTTCGATGAGAGTGCAACTTTCAGCAAATCAAAACAGGACTGTGCAAAAGTGGTTTGTGAAGAGGAGAATGAAGTTACTAGAGTTCCAGAGGCCAATTAGTTGAACAAGATAAATTCATTAACGAGGTTAATGACATGGCAGAACCTCAAAGGCCAACAAATATGCCTTATCACAAGAGAAGACCAGCTTGGGCACAGGATCCCATCAAAGATGCAGAAAGATATGGTACCCCGGAAAATTATCTCAGGGAAAGTAAGAAGCCGAAACCATATTCCAACTATGTGGCATGTTTGTGTGATATCATGGATGCAAAACCATCTAGTTATGAAGAGGCTGCAAAAAACAAGGTATGGAAGGATTCCACAGGGGAGGAATATTAGTCCATGGTAAATAATGATGTTTGGGATGTGGTCCCCAGAACAAAGGAGAAATAAGTAGTAAGTTCAAAATGGATCTAAAAAATGAAACATGTAGTTGATGGTGGAATTGAAAATTATACGGCTATATTTGTGGCTTGAGGATTCTCTTAGAAGGAGGGCATTGACTATGAAGAGACATTTTCTCCTGTGGCGATATATACCTCGATCAAGACTATACTTTCGTTGGCTGCAATAATGAAATGGAAGGTGCATCAGATGGATGTGAAGAAAACCTTATTGAATGGTGAAATAAAATAGGAAGTATGTGTGGAGCAACCATAAGGGTTCAAGGTACATGAAAAGGAGACACATGTGTGCAGATTGAAGAAGGATTTATATGGATTAAAGCAGGCACCCACAACATGGTATGGAAGTGTTACCCATGATTTTGGTCATCATGATGATGTATTGATGATGGTGTACTCAGGCTCTTCATAAGAACTTTCTCCTGAGAAAAAGTTATTTTCATCTCTTCCAGAAAACTCATTTTTGAAGACTGTTCGCAGGCTACTAGTATAATTGCCTGCGAGAATGCATGATTCTCGCAGGCTACCTTAAGCCAGGGTACGAGAAGTTCGCACTGTGTTGAACTGCTAGGGTGCGAACTCTTTCTAAAGCAAGGAAAAAGATGAATTCTCGATGCTTCTAGAAGGGAATTTTCTAGAAGGATGAGATGGCATTCTAATGGTTATCCTAGTATTGGATTCCCTGATATTTTGGGATCATTCTTATCCAAGTAACTAATTCATTCTCTCCTATATATTGAGTGAATTCTCATGGAAAAGGTTAAGCAAGAAGGTTAAGCAAGATTCAATGGAGAATTAGTGAAAGAATTGTGTGAAGGACTGAAGCTATAGCAGCTTGGAGACTTCAGCAAGTTTATCCAAAAGAGTTGATCTTCTTCATGCAAGTGAGCAAGTGTGTGTGTCAGAGCCAAGGGCCATCAAAAGGAAGTTTGCGACATCAAGGCTCAGGTTGTAATCTTTACTTTCCATTAATATGATACAGTAATATGTCCCTTTCCCATAAAGTTATTTCCACTTTATTGTATAATTCCTTGATCATATACATAGATTGACCGTTGAATAGATTGTGCTTTCTTCACTTTGGTTGGTTTGTGTTGTCTTGGTCTTGACTGCACGAGAGAACTGGAGTGAACCGGGAGCAACAAAGACCATAAGAAGCGATAATAAGGTAGGTTCTTTGTTCTTGCCTCCTATTTAATTAAATGGTTAAAATCTAGGGAAAGAGTCATGTTCTGTCTTGCTTTGTTCTAGATCCAGGGGGATCTAGGGAGATCGGTTTGTGTCCGCACTTACGGATTTATCCAATAACAAAATTGGCGACTCCACTGGGGAAAAATCCCATTTTCTTTGTGGCTTTTGGTATTTTTCTGTGGCCATTTTATCTGGTTTTACTTTTCGCCTTTCCTATCAATCTGTGAGTCTTCAGGATATCCTGATAGACCCTCTGGGTCCAGAGGCCTTTTCTAATTTTGCTTCATTTTCCAAAAATTTGATTAGTTTCAGAGGTTCTCGCACTGCACTTCACTATAGCCTGCGAGAATCATTAGAGTTCGCACTCTGCCTTTGGGTTGCAGTGTGAGGTTCTCTCACTTTGTTCAAGGGCCACCTGCGAGAATGCCTAATTCTCGCACTGTGTAATACTACCAGCCTGCAAACTCATTTTTTCAAAATTTTGGATTTGATTTTTGGCATCTTCAACTGCCCAGATCAGTCTAGGTGCCTTATAAGAGTTTCTTGGACCATTGATTGATGTTCTTCTTGTCTTCGTTTGCATGCATGAACAGTCTTAGGATTACAAGGCTCTTCTTGTCATTTTTGTCTTGACTTTCATTTCTTGACTTTTCTTGGCAAACCATACTCTCTGATTTCGGAATCTGAGTGGGTTTGATTAGTTAAGAACCAGTGATTGGTTGAAAGTTGAGTTTCTTGGTCTTTATCATTTGCTTATTGTTTGAAATATCACTTTCCTCATGCAATTGAAAAGACTAGTTTGGGTTTCTTTGTTTTAACAAAGTTCATTATTGCTTTTAGTGAAATTTTTGAAACAAAAAGATTTAATTTCTTGCTTTATATTAGATTGGGGGCATCCTTGCATTTCAAGTAGCGAAATTGCATGATTCTTGGTGTTTTTTTTTATCTTAAATCATGAAAAAAATTCCCCCTCATGGCCGGGGGGGGGGGCATGAATCGTGCATTGGTGTTCAGTACCTTTTTCTCATTTCTTGAGAATCTTGATATTGATGAGTTTAATTTATTTCGGGACATCGTGCATATGGGAATGATAAATGTTTTCTCCTTCTCGTAGCATAGTTTTCATTGAAATGAAAAGATTGCATCTTTATATCTTTGCATAATTTTCGAGTCGGTCAAAACACCATATTGTCCACGCCATCTTCCTTTTGAGTAACAATAGCCATAAAATAAAGCGCTTATAAAAATTGATTAGACTTTTTTATCTTTTCTGGTAGCAAACCTACATTAGATTAGTCGTAGGGCTTTGGAATAGGTGTGAAAGATAATTTTCCAAAGTTTCAAACAAACATAGAATCTTGAGTTAGGGAGCGTTTAAATCCACTTATTACATTTTGTCCTGGGAAGCCCTTCTAACACAAGGGTCAATCACGAGGTCGCATTGAGACTAGCAGAGTTACTCACCCTGCTTTGTTGGTCTTGGTGTAGAGATTGCACGTATTACGGGGATCACTCGGAGGTATACCCACAATGATGAGTGGAAGCCTTTTGAGTTGATTTCAGGCTAGATACCCTGCCCTTTCATGTGGATCGAATTGTCGACTGTCCCCCCAGGCTTTATTGTTGTTGGTGGTAACCTTAGTGGCCTATCTTTTTAGGTTCTTTACCCGAGGTGACTGTGGAGGGGCAAGTCTTCATGGTACCTGGAATCGACGTTGGCCAAACTCACTCGGGCTCCTTGGAGGGTATACCCACAATTATGTGTGGGAGCTTTCACCAGGGTGTAAGTTCGTTAAGCAGGTCGTCAATGTAACTTTTCCACCCACTCTATCTCAACCCCTTCTTACATTGTTCCTGCGACGTTGGATTTCATCACCAACTAGTGCGTTCATTGTGAGAAGGTTTTGTTTGCTTGCTTGCTTACTAGATTTTTAGCATGTGCTATTTGTTTTCCTTAGAGGACTCTAGATTGGATTTTTTTTGTTTTTAATGGCATCAGTTCCTAAAATAACCAATGAAGGAACCTCTACTCCAGGGGAACCTTTTGTTTTTCCTTCTTATGGAAACATTGGTCCTCCTCACATCGCTACTTTGAGCCTTCCAGGTCTCACAATTGGATTGTCGGTGTGGTTGTTTTCCACTCAGGTAATACCGAATGCAGTAAGTGCTTCAGTCACCAGCACTTCCCCCCAACAGCATCAACCTCATGTTGATCCTTCACCTTCTTCACCAGTAAGGTCTTATTCGCCTTCTTCGCCTACAAGGTCGCCTTCCATTTCATCTTCTTCGTTGGGTGAAAGTTCTAAAGCTAGTAAACCAGTGAATAAGAAGAAGAAGAAAAGGAAGATTAAGAAGAAGAAAGATAAACAAGGGTCCAAGCTTCCAACCACTGTCAAACATGTTGGAAAACAACCAGTTACTGTTAATTATGCTGGGAGTGTTGATGATGTCAAGATCACCCAAACAACCCATCATCCCAAGTACCCTTACAGGCTTTGTAAGGGTAGCCATCTTCTTAAGGATTTCCCTGGTCTACTTAATGTTATAGAAGTATGGTCTACACATCCTCACCAACCCATGTCATCAGCCTCTAAACAACATGCTGATAACTTCCCATCGACTAGTCACGATATAGTTGGGAAGAAGAAAAGTAGAGCCAAGTCCCCGTGTATGTTATGCAAAGGGAATCATCTAACTCATCTTTTTCCTCACATGGAAGAAGCCTCGAAATTACTGGAAGACATGATTGTTTCAAACCCTCAACTTCCATCTTCTTATCATAGGCTTTCTCTCAACCCACCTATAGTTGATGGAATGATCAATCCGGTTCCCCTGTTGGTCAGTCCAGTTGATCAAGTGGTCAATCTGGTCACGTATTTGGATGAACCAGTAGACCAAGTGGTTGATCCGATCCCATCCTCGGTCAAACCCACTCTCCCATTAGAGAGTGAAACTCAAGCGGTCGATCCGTTTCCACCTGTCGACCCTGTTCTCCCCTTGGAGAATGAAACCCAAGTGGTTGATATGATATCTCCATTGGTCGATCCTACTCTCCTGCTAAAGAGTAAACCCGATACTTCCCATGTTTTTCTCGTTGATACAGAATCTCCCGTGCCGAGGGGTATTCCTCCTTTTCCCGTAGGACCCCCTCCAAGTAATGAGGCCATCCGTTTTGATTGGGGTGTGCTAACTGGACCTCGTCTTCCCCCTTACATTCCTTTCCAGAGTATAGTACAGGTTTGTGGTCGGGATGTTCCTTAGACACTGATAGATGAAGGTTCGTCTATTAGTATTTTATCCTCTATTGCTTGGCAAGATTTGGGTTACCCTCCACTTGCGTCGGTTACGCAGAATCTGTTAGCTTTTAAAAGAAGAACCAGTCAACCTTTAGGGACCCTTCCTCAGTTTCCTATAACTTTGGGAGGGAAAACTATCTTTATTGATGTCATGGTATTCCAAGACCCCTTGGATTTTGATTTACTCCTTGGGCGAGATTATGTCTATGCCATGAAAGCTATTGTGTCTACTATTTTTCGTGTGATATCTTTCCCTCACGATGGACGGGTTGTGACTGTTGATCAACTTTCATTCATTGACCCTGTCTGGATTGCCTCCCTGAATGGTTCTTATATGCAGATGGTATCGCCCCCGCCACAGGTCAATTATGTGGCGTTGTCCCCCATGGCTTCAACTTCTGATGACTTAGATCTAGTAGTTGACATGGTGATCTCTTCGATAGGGTTGCTAGAGCCTGATCTCTTTACTCCTGTTGTGACCCTCAACATGGTGTCCTTCCAGAGTGTGTTTCTTCCATCAAATGAAGGCCTCTTGGAAGCCATGAATCCATGATCAAGAAGACTCCGAGGATAGTTTTTGCATCTCTAGGGAAACCTCGTTAAAAAATGAAACAAAGGTCTTTGAGCATGGTTTTCTAATTTCAGGCTCATTAAAAAATGAAACCACTTGAGGATAGTTTTTACGTCTCTGTAGAAACCTCGTTAAAAAATGAAACAGAGGTTATGAGCATAGTTCTTGTTTCTGTGTCAAGCTCGTTAAAAAATGAAATAGTTTTCCCCCTCTCTGTTTGAGTCAAGTCCTTCATCNTTTGCCTCAGCCTCTAGACTTCATGCTGATGTTGAGCCACTAGTTTCTTAAGCTGGGGGCTAAGTACCAACCATCCATGTGTTATGTGTTAGGAAGTCCAAGAATAGTTTTCTATGGTTCAAGCTTGTGTAAAAATGAAACCACTTACCTCAAGCATAGTTCCCTCTGGTTCAAGCTTGCGTAAAAATGAAACCAGGTGCAAGCATAGTTTTGTTTAGTTTTTAAGCTTGTGTAAAAATAAAATCTATTCCAAGCATAGTTTTGTTTTGTTTTAAAGCTTGCGTAAAAATGAAAACAATCCCGAGCTTAGTTTTTGTTCTTTCTCATGCTCGTAAATACATGAGAATAAGTTACCGAGCTTAATCTTTGTTCTTTCTCGTGCTTGTAAATCAATGAGAATGTAACCGAGTATACTTTTATCACTTTTTCAGACTCGTAAAGGCTATACGAAAAAGGAACCCCCTGGAGTTCCCTTTAAGCTCTTTTCAGACTCTCTAAACATGAAAAGATTGTCGAGCGACCTTGTTCTTTTCACGCTCATTAAAGTATTTGAAGAAAACATTTGATGAGTGATAGTTTATCACTTTTTCGGTCTCGTCGAACTATTTTTACGAAAAAGGAACTAAGAGAGTTCTCTTTTAAGTGTTTTTCCAGACTCTATAATCATGAAAAACCTTCGAGTTTTCTAGCTTTGGACTCGTTAAACAAACATTTCCAGACCCGTAATGGGACCGAACCACTCCTTCTTAGGGTTTGTTAAACATACTCCGAGGGACTCATCCGAAGGATGAGCTTACATCAACAAGCATATGTTATCCTCCTCAAGCTTGAATAAAAATAAAGAGGTACTTGCCAGAAATGGTGGGGAAAATTTGGGAAAGGGATATGTTTTCATCTTCGTATTGATTGGCAGTAAGTGTCTCTCTTGAACATGACACCCCCTATTCATCATTTGAAGCCGGTTTGGGAAATTCATTTGTCTCTCATTCGATTTATTACAAGGTCATTCTCTGTATCGTCTTTGAGTCAATGCTGCCAAATCATTGGTCGTGTCTTTCATATGTTCAAGAGAAGTCCTTTTGAAACCTATATGGAGTCGGCCATCTGCAGTTATCCATTCTCTCAGTGTCATCCTTCCCTGTGTCCAGTCCAATTCACTTCATACTCTGTTTCACCTTCAAAATCTATTACTCATTTCATGTCATTGATGGGGGATACATCAAGACCCTCCTGTGATGAGTTTTGTTTCGTCGACTTCAGCTCATTATTTGGAATCAAGACTTAGAAATTATTTGGTACCTTGGAGCTTGCATGCCTCAATGGAAGGTTTCCTTGCTTTCGACAGTGGGTGTACATCATTGACCCCTGATCGAAAGATTCCATCAGATGTTCGACTTCAACTCATTTATTCACACTCGATGGAATGTACTATGGTACCTTGGGAGTCATTAACATCAATGGTGATTTCCCTCGCACTTGTTAATGGTTTCATCATTGACCGGTAATCAAGTGGTTTCTACCATGTTTGACTTCAAGACATGTAATCACATGGTTAGATTCGTACTTTGGGCGAGGAGATTGAAGACCCTGGATATCATCTTTGTGATCCAGGTTGCGATGGAGTATGTATAATTTGTGACACATAGATCCACTGTGTATGTCTCGTGGCTATGTCGTCTTGATTTGAAATTTATCGCATAGATCCAGAGTGTATTCCGGTGGCTATGCTATATTTTGACGGCATGGATCCACAGTGTATAATTGGTGGCCATGACTCATGTCTATAATGTCATCAGTTTGTGATCTGAGTATGGGAATGCCTACCTCAGAATTGATATATATGATATTATGCAGATGCTTGGTTGTTCACAGGTTTCCGAGTAGGTGTGCTCCTGGTTCCTGACACACACATGCAACTTACAAAGTATATCGGCTGTCACTGGTTCCAACCTCATACTTTGGGGGGCATTCTATTACCCATGATTTTTGTCATCATGATGATGTATTGATGATGGTGTACTCAGGCTCTTCATAAGAACTTTCTCCTGAGAAAAAGTTATTTTCATCTCTTCCAGAAAACTCATTTTTGAAGACTGTTTGCAAGCTACTAGTATATTTGCCTACGAGAATGCATGATTCTCGCAGGCTACCTTAAGCCAGGGTGTGAGAATTTCGCACTGTGTTGAACTGCTAGGGTGCGAACTCTTTCTAAAGCAAGGAAAAAGATGAATTCTCGATGCTTCTAGAAGGGAATTTTCTAGAAGGATGAGATGGCATTCGAATGGTTATCCTAGTACTGGATTCCCTGATATTTTGGGATCATTCTTATCCAAGTAACTAAT
>ML794071.1:589338-600000 GCA_009831015.1 Picea engelmannii
AGAGAGGGAGAGATAAAAGTGGACATAGAGAGAGAGTAAGAGGAAGGGGGGAATACAAAGGGAGACAAGAGGGGGAATTGAGAGAGAAAGAGGGGGAAAGAGAGTGAGACTGACACGAATAATGAGGAGATAGAGAAAGGGTGGGAGAGAGGTGGAAGATAGAGGGGAGGGAGGGATAAAGGGGCAGAGGGAGAGAGAAAGAGAGAAATAGTGGAAGGGGGGGGGATAGGGAAGGACTGGGTGTGAGAATTTGAGGCATGTCAAGGTAAGTTCCACGTCTACATCTTTCAATGCATTTTGATGTCTAAGTATTCCCATGTCTAGGTCTTACCATGTATAGGAGTGTGAGGGAGAGACATGTAGACATGCAAGGGGGTAGAGAGGGAGAGTGAGAGGGAGATAAAGAGGGGGAGTAGATGTAGGAGAGAGGGAGGGGGGGGAAGGGAGGGAGGGAGAGGTAAAGGAATGACTTTTAGGAGTGCTTGCATGATCACGCTCATATAGCGCGTGCATGCTCCTATGAATGCGCACATGTTCTTTTGAATTCAATTTTTTTTTGAGCGGGATTGACAAGGTGTATACCTAGTGGTTCGGTCTATAAATTGATAAAAACCTCTATTTTTGGGAATACCCCTCTATATCGAGTTTTATTTGACATTATTTTTCTACACTATAGACATACATAGAGTTGGCTATGCATATTTCAAATATATAATTTAAAAATAAATATTATTTATTATTTTTAATCCTTTTTTTTCTTCACATATATCAAAATCCTAGAATACATATCTCTCTTATTTATGCTATAATGTTTTCTCGGATTAACCATTTCTAAAATGAATTATATGTGACACTAGAGGAGACTCATACCTATGATCTAAAAAAATTGTTTTGAGCATGTTAAGAGCCTCTTAGCGTGCACAACAAAAGACGTATATGTTGACTTTGATCATTTTTAAAAAATATAAAATTAATATTAAAATTTTCAAAAAAATGCACAGCACAAGAAAAACGGGTTCTTTACAAGCACAAATTTTTTTGGAATAAAAACACGAACAAAAATATATACCTTATATTTTGTTGGAAAAATAAGATACCATTGTTAGAAAAAATCAAATTTGACACAATTATTCACAATGTCTATGAATAAAAGTTGTATATTCATAAACCTAATTCAATTTCCTACTTTACATATTCTTACACCATATTCAAATTCATTGTAAAACTATCTTGAATAATCCCTTCATGAGAGACTAAGTATTGGATGTGGGAAGGGATATACATGTGTGCATAAGCTATATCTTACTTTCAACACTTTACATTGCTTTCTGCATATGCTGAACAATTTGTTTTTTTGCTTAATTTTACAAAATTTTATGCTATGTGTTTTATGTATAAACAATAATGTTATTTTTCTTTATTTTATGAATTATCTTTTAACAAAGATTATTCATTATCTATACATTTAGTTATATTAAGTCTCATTGTTTACCATATATTTTCCATTCTAGAAAGACTCCACTCCCCTACATTATTAGTCCCTCCCAGAGGGACCCTACCAATTGCTAACTTCTTGACTCACTATTAATATGACTTTTAAAATATGTAAAATTTAACTTTATAGGAAGAAAAATAATGATTTTTATTTATTTTAAAAATCAATGAAAAATAATGATTTTTATTTATTTTAAAAATCGATTTATTTACCATTTGATTGACTAAAAAATGTGATACTACTGTGATTTAATCATTTTTCATCTGCGAGTTCAATAAAAAAATATTAAATATTAATTACTACTACTTCACGGTAAGATTGATATGATTGCTAAACTTTTCTATTCTGGTGTATGAGTTTCGGTGGCCTGAGGCGGATGGTGTTATTTATAAGTAGGAATGTGGTCTGATGACGATCATAATTTGACGATCAATATGCAGCCTGCATATTGATCGCCAACATAATTGTACCAGACCCCACTTTTTTCTCTACACTTCCTGCTTCCCATGTACCAGACCACTTTTTTTATAATAAAGTGTTCGTTTATGTCCTTCTCTTTACTGTAGAGATTAATTACTGTGTGGATATCTCATTTATTTATATATATGTGGATA
Source organism: Picea engelmannii (assembly GCA_009831015.1). Lineage (NCBI taxonomy): Eukaryota > Viridiplantae > Streptophyta > Pinopsida > Pinales > Pinaceae > Picea > Picea engelmannii. The sequence continues at coordinate 591,448 of ML794071.1, forward strand.
AACATGGCATAAGTTAGTTATTTTATTTTATTTATTTATTTATTTATTTTTATTTTTTTAGAATAAAAAAATGATATTTATAAAATCAATATTAAAATTTTATTTTAAATATTAAAATGAAATTTATTTTGATTTTATTATTATTCATAATGTATAAATATATATTTGTTTATTATATTAGTAAAGGTTCTATCATTATATATTTATTTATTATTCTTTTGTATGTTTAAAAAAATAATAATAAGTTACAAATATGAAAATAAGATTCAACATTTATTATTAAAATTAATAAATCTTTTTGATTATTGTTTTTTTTTCAAATTTTTAATATAAAAATTGTTAATATTATACTTATTCTTAATTATATCAAATTAAAGATAAGTATAATATTATAACTATAATAACCTAATCATACTATTATTGTTGTAATATTAAAGTAAAGTATAATTATATTAGGTTTTAGTGAACTTTAATCATCATCAATATCAAAAACTTCCTTCATATAATTAATTGTACCATAATAGTATAATTATTTATAATATTTATAAATAATATCTTACATAATTTATTCTTATATAATTAATAATAATAATTATATGCCTAATTAATAATGATATTCCTTATTTTTTCTTGGAGGTCTTTTTTTCGTCGGAAAAACCCTAGCACGCAGCCCATGCGACCTGCAGACCGTCTGGTACAGTAACTTCTCAAGCCACGAATTTCCACTGCCTCACCGTCAACCACCTCGGCGCTGATCCGCAGCCATGAGCGCAACAGGGGGGGGGAACCCCCCCTCATATAGTAATATAGCCGCCAATGACAAATCTGGAACCAGGGCAAGACGACCAGCGTTTGAGCCGCCGCCGCAAATCAGAGAGCAGCTGCTCGCCAATGAACAAGGCCTGCAACAGGATATGGAGACGGAAGCCAGCACTTCCAATCCCAAACCACCTCGCAGCTGGGAATCAGGGAAATGCATCCCACAGATGGAAAAAGCACCCCGATATCACATAAGCTCTACCAGGGTGGGTGAGCACACACAGTTCATGCAAGAACATGCCCTCATTGGCAAATTTCTGGGACTCTGGCCATCAGAAAGGGATCTGCAAAAATGGATAAAACATTGGTGGAACCCCAAAGGTGACTACGACGTCCAGCTCAGCTCAAAAGGTTTTTTCACTATTATACTCTACAATCTTGAGGACAAGGACCGCATCTTTGAAAATGGCCCCTACTTCTTCAACTCAGCAGGGATTTTTTTGAGGTATTGGACAGAGCGCTTTCACCCAGACAAGGAGGACTTCACAATGGCACCGGTTTGGATCCGTCTCTACTCCCTCCCGCAAGAGTTCTGGCTGGAGGAGATCCTAATGGGAATAGGCAACACCATTGGTCAATATGTGAAAGCCTCTGAAGCTACAAAGCAGAGAAAATACACTTCATATGCTCGTATCTGCGCTTACATGAACATAGCCAAAGCCATACCAGGAACAGTAGTACTGGAATACCAGGACGAGGACTGGGTTCAAACCCTTGACTACGAGCACATCCCATTTAGATGCAGAAAATGCCATGAACACAACCATCTGTTTCGGGATTGCCCTTTGAACCAGCCAGCGGCCAAACCCACCCCAACTTTGCAGAAAGATGGCTTCACTGTGATTCAAACACGGAAGAAGAATCCCATTCGAAGACAGATAGCCGATCCCAAACCCAAGATCCAAACCAAGAACTCCTATGATATTCTAAGTCAGCTCCCGGAAGTAGAGGAACTCCTAGATCCCCTTACTGGAGCTCAGGCAGGCAAAGCCCCGAGCACTACCACCCGACCTCCAGATCTACCCAAAGATACCAACATAGCGGATGCAGAGGAGGCAGATGGAGATATTCACATGAATGCCTAGGACCTCGTCGGCATAGATCTGAAGAAATTAGAGGAGGCCCTAGACCAGAAGGATTTGCAGGGTCTCCCGGAAGAACAACTGCGCAAGGTCCACAAGATCTTCATCGATTCAACGGCGGGTTCCACAGCATGCCTAGGCATAGCCACAGAGTCCAGCTCTAACTCCAAAAAAACCCTAAGGGAAGGAAAAAGACGAGGCAGGAAGCCAGCTCATCAGCTGATCAAAGAAGCCGGTAACCTAATGATCAACTCAGGGCAAATACAGAAGCTCTCGGAGGGATACTTCCACCCACACCCCTCATCCTAATGATGAAGGTCATCTCCTGGAACATCAGAGGGCTTAACGGAAGATCCAAGCAAAGGATCCTCAAAGACTGCATCAAAGAGGAAACTCTAGATATTCTAATGTTACAGGAGACTAAATGCGCCGGCTTGGAAGATGAGAACATAATTCAAAGAATTTGGAAAGGCTGCTAGTTTTTTTATACGGACTCAGTGGGAGCAGCGGGCGACCTTGCAATTTTATGGGACCCCAACCACACAACTCTCAGTGGGCCCTTTTCCACGGCAGGCACCCTGTCAGCACATTTTGCAATAATAGGATCAAGTCAGGAGGGGACCATCACCAATGTCTATGGTCCACAAGGACAACAGGAAAAGCAAAATTTTTTGGAAAAACTTGTTCGAGTCAAAGCTCTGGTGAATACGCCCAACTGGATCCTAGGCGGAGACTTCAATATGATAATGACACTGGAGGAAAAATCGGGAGGCAGCAAGCGACTCGAGCAAGATAGTGGTAAGTTCAAATCCCTCCCCGACCAGCTAAAACTAGTAGACATAGAGAATAGTAATGGGACCTTCACCTGGTCAAATCGCCGATCTGGTAGCCAACACATAGCTTGTAGACTAGATCGCTTTCTTGTTTCAGAACATTTGATTGAACGAGACCTCTTCATAGAAAGCCTGATTCTTCTCAGAACAGGCTCAGATCATTGGCCAATAGCCCTCCATATTGCCATAGAAGCGACACCAAAATTCAAACTCTTTAGATTTGAAAAATTCTGGCTAACACATCCAGACTTCCATCAACTAGCTCAACTCTGGTGGAATCAATCAGAAATAAACGAGGGCACCAAGATGTACCGGTTTCAACAGAGGCTTAAAAATTTCAAGCAAAAGCTCAAACACTAGAACAAAAGCACCTTCGGCAATATCCATCAAGCCATCAGAAACACAGAACTCCGGCTAGCTGAAATACAACAGATTTTCATTTCAGGAACACGCACCACCTAACTCATGCAGGAAGAAGAGCAATTATAGATGCAGCTTGAGCAACGCAGGCGGCAAGAAGAGATACTCTGGAGACAGAAATATAGAGTTCAGTGGATCAAAGAAGGGGAAAAGAACACCAAATTCTTTCACAGAACCATGATACATCGAAGACACATCAACAGAATAACACATTTGGAGGACGAGCAAGGCCAACTAATCAGGTACCATGAGCGCATCGAAGAAGAACTCCACGGATACTATCGAACCCTCCTCAAGGAAAACAACGAGGACAGGGCGGCAACAATCTCCCGAGTCACCAGCCACATTCTAAAGCTAATCACACCAGAACAGAATGTAGCCCTCAATCGACCGATCTCCAAGGAGGAAGTGGACAAAGCTATAAAAGACATGTCCCCAGGCAAAGCCCCAGGCCCTGATGGCTTCACTACAGATTTCTTCCACCACTGCTGGGACATTATAGGCCAGGACATATGGGAAGTAGTGGAAGAATCCAGATCGTCAAGACAAGTGCTCCAAGCTTTCAATGCCACCTTTCTCGCCCTCATACCAAAGGAGGAAAGAGTCACGAACCCCAGACAGTTTCGACCCATTGCTCTTTGCAATGTCATCTACAAGATCATCACCAAGGTTATTGTAAATCGACTCAAGCCAATTCTGCCTCTCATCATCTCTAAAGAACAATCTGGCTATGTAGAAGGCAGGCAGATTATGGACAGCGTCATATTGGCCAATGAGGTAGTCAGCTCTCTCAAGACAACAAAAACACTAGGTATGTTGATCAAACTCGATCTCTCCAAGGCTTTTGATAGGGCCAACTGGCAGTACCTCCGTGCTATTCTGAAATCCTTTGGTTTTGATCATGCTTGGGTCCAATGGATTTTGAACCTTACCTCCTCGGCGTTCTTCTCAATCCTTGTCAATGGAGTCCCCTCACGCCCCTTCTCAGCCTCCCGAGGCATTAGGCAAGGTGATCCACTTTCACCTTTCCTCTTTGTTCTAATGGCAGAAGGCCTAGGTCACTACATCACATCAGCAGTCCTGGAAGGCACCCTCCAGGGCCTACCTCTGCACAATATGCAACCCGCTCCTTCACACAGCCAATTCGTTGACGACACTCTTATAATGAACTCCCCTACCGCTCGGGAAGCCCTTAAACTTAATTCTATCCTCTGAGACTTCACTGAGGCCTCGGGCATGACTCTGAATCTTGAAAAGTCCAAGCTCTTCTTTTTCAACACCCCCACGGCAGTCCAATTTCACATTTCCAGAATCCTGGGCATCCCCAGGAGCTCCCTTCCGTCCAATTACCTGGGTATCCCCCTCACTGGAGAGCCCGCTAAATCCATCTCTTGGGACAGTCTTCTCATCTCCATCTCTAATAGATTATCCAACTGGACTTTCAGACCTCTAAACCTTGCAGCCAGACTTGTCCTGCTAAAGTCGGTCCTCCAAACTCTTCCCACCTACCTCTTCACGGAGCTTGCTACCCCTAAACACATCATCAAAGCAATCAGAAACATCCAACGGAATTTCCTCTGGCAAGGAGTACAAGACAAGAAGAAATGGGCCCTAGTAAGCTGGGAAAAGGTATGCACACCAAAAGGCAAAGGAGGCCCAGGTCTGCAGGACCCAGAAAAGCTCAACCAGATAATGGGAGCTAAGATATGGTGGAGGTGGCTGAAAACACCAGAGGCCTTATGGACTCAAATCTGGAAACGCAAATATGCCCCTACAATGCAACCGGACCAGCTAATCAGACACAACATCAAAATATAGGGGTCAAACATCTGGAATACTGCTTGGCAAAACAGGGACATTATACAGAAACATGCCTTCTGGGAAATACGTAATGGAGACAGCGCAAGGTTCTGGCAAGATTCCTGGCAACAGCTTAAGCCTCTACAGGACCTTGAAGAACTCACACCCCTCCACCTGGCATTCAATCAGCTCTCTGCACCAAAGGTACGTGATCTATGGAAATCCGTGGATGCAAAACACATCTGGCGACAATGGAAAACCTCCAACCAGGAGCTCGACATTCCCCCTGATATAAACCTAACCGCCTGGCAGCAAGAGGCTGGACGCAGGAAAATTCCCTGGCAAGAAGGACGCGACATGCTCAGATGGGGACACTCAGCTTCTGGCAAATTCTCGGTAAAAGAGGCCTATAGTATACACTTCCATCAAAACAACCAGCAAGGAGACAACATCTGGAGCAAAATTTGGCACAAGGAATTATGGCCTAAGGTATCCACCTTCCTCTGGTTAATTATTCATAACAGAATTTTAACATGGGACAACCTCAGGAAGAGAGGGTTCACTGGACCATCTATGTGCATACTTTGTCAAGCCCAAGAGGAAACCAAAGAGCACCTCTTCAACGGATGCAGCTACAACCAGGCAATCTGGGATCAAGGAGCACAAATCATGCGTCGATCCAACCAAAATCGTGGCAGCATCAAAGATACCATCGAAAATTGGGACTCAATCACCTACAGTAACCCCATTCTGAATCAAATCTGGCTCTTACTACCCGGCTTCATTCTCTGGCAGATATGGAAGGAGAGGAACAAACACATCTTCCACTCCAAGCAGTCCCCAACAGAGGCAACCTGGAATTCAGTCGTCAAACTCATCAGAGAAACCATTCAGAGCAAGCATTGGCAACCTCGGGACCAAGAGTGTAATCGCGAGGAGGCACACATCTTCCAAAGATGGACGCTCAACCTCAAAGACTGGGGAATCCTTTGGCCCCCTCAGAGCCACTTCTCCATTCCATCCCTTTGGACCCCCCCTCTTGCCGGATTCATAAAAATCAACTTCGATGGAGCCTCAAAACGCAACCCCGGACCAGTTGGCTACGGAGCGGTCATCAAGAACTCTATTGGGGAAATCCTAACTCTGAGTGCGGGATACTTGGGAGAAACCACCAACAATGTAGCGGAACTCACAGGCCTCGTACAGGGTCTCCAACAAGCTCTTGCTCTCACCAGTCACAATATCATACTGGAAGGGGACTCCCAAATAGTCATTCAACTCATCACAAAAATCCTGCATGGGGGACACCCACATAAAATCTCTCCCAGCTGGCGTTTAGTAGGATTGTTAGAAGACTTTCAAAGCCTGCTCAGGCGGAACATCAGTATCATCCCCTCACATATTAAAAGGAAGGCAAACACAGTAGCCGATCTCCTCGCCAATGAAGGCGTTTACAGGGAAAGGGAGCACATAACCTGGGACACCAGCAGCTCAGAGCCCTCAGATCTCTACCATCGTTGCAAGCTACTGGCCAGCAAAGACTTCCCTACCCCGGATGGGGTGACATGTGTCCAGGACGGTGAGGCGAGGTGGCAAGGGGAGGTGGCAAGGGGAGGTGGGGGGCCTTTATTAACCGTCCTCCCCACACACTCTGCGATTCATAGTGCCTGTCAACTCCTTCCATATCCGTAGCATGAATCTTTTCAGCACGAGCGCCATCGGTCCGAACAGCCAGAGCATTAAGCTCATGGCATTAATGGCGTTTATTGAGGTTTCTTGGTCCATCAAACTTCTCGAAGGCTCCATTCTGCTTGAACAGTTCTCTGCGCAGCGAGGCGACTTGGCTCTCCTCTCCGTTCCATCTATGCCGCGTTTGAGGGGGAAACCACGCAGAGGGGCTGGCTGGTATGCCGCCGCCTCGAGAAGGAAAAGACACAGGGAATTCTAGAGTGCAGTGACTCTAGTTAGAAGGCATCGACGACAGGCAATTCGGGAAGCTTCACCTCCTGGCACAATCGTAGAAGAGGACCCAAGCATTCAGCCCCCACCGGATTTCTTGCACCAGAATTTGGTCACCTTCCCGGATGACTGGGACCCCTACGCCCGTGTCTTTCGCTCTCGCATCACTCCGCCCAGCAGAACCTCTTTCGACTCTTGTGCTATAGCTTCTTTGGACCTCGGCCCAGGACACTGCATCATCGAAGAGGAGAAGGTAATGGAAGCTGATACAGTCCAGGATGCAGATTGTCAAGGAAATGATGCCGCGCAGACGAGGCCGCCCTCACCACCTCCTTTGCTCCCGGAGCACTTGCAGCTTATTTTTGAACTCCGAAGCCTAGTCGAAGACCAAATATTTCGGGCGGTTTGTGTAAGCCAGCGACTGGACATGTTGTATGCAGCTTACTCTAACGCCTCGCCCAAGCGACTATGTCCTACCTGTGCACGGCCTTTTGTCATTCCAGCTCGAGCAGCAGAAGCACGGGACGACAAGGCGAGCCCCAGATAAAAGGTTTCAGAGTTTCCATGTTTTTCTTTATGATTGTTGTTGTACTTTCTCAGGACAGTAGTCCTCTAGCTGTTAGCAGGAATAGCCTTAGAAACTCCATTATCAAACTGTTGTTAGTTAAGACTATACCCCCTGGTTTCCTACGGGCAGGGTGGCTCTATGTTTTCCATAATTTTTGGATCTGTTACAGTGTGATGGCCAGGTGTCCTGGTTTCCTTCACAGGCAGGACACCTGGCTCCTATCTGGCATGTATTCTCCTTTTTGTATGAAGCTTTAATAGGAAGGTCCCACTTTTACTTAAAAAATATAAAGTAATGATATTCCTTATACCCTTAAAGTATAATCTAATTTATTATAGGATTTAAATATAATCTAATATATTATAGAATTTAAATAATCACAGAAGATATGTATTATTAATAGCTTTTTGTTTTTAATAAATTTATATTATTAATAATATAATAATTTAATTATATTTTTAGATTTTAAAACTTGAGACAGGGACTAACCTGCTATACAACACTTGTTATATGGTCTACTCATAAGGTTAAGGTTGTCTAATTTAACAAATTGTTTTAATAGAAAAATATAGAAGTATTAAAATTTTGGAACATAGATATTTATTCCTCACTATGATCTTTTATAACGCTTTTTTAGATAGGCCTTTTATACCTTCAAGGAATTGTTCACGTTAATTTCTCTTTTTGAATATCTTAAAATATATGCTCAAGAAATAGATAAAATAAACCATGCAAACAAACACGGTGAGGCTACGCTCACTTCTATATTCCATTAATGAAGACAGATTACATCTTTATATAAGAAAAGAGTCTCCCGAGTCGGTTACATGCAAACCAAAGACAACTAGACTCTTAACTAAGAACTGACTCTTAACACGCCTACAACTGACTCTCACAACTGATGCTTATAACTGGCGCTTACAACTAGCGCTTATAACTGGCGCTTTCTCCATTATTTCCAAGTCTCCCCCTTAATGGAGAATGGATTGACTTCTACACCTAACATCTCCCTAAACAGTTCAAACTTAATCTTTCCAAGAGGCTTAGTGAAAATATCAGCAACATTTTCACT
>ML794071.1:611073-648540 GCA_009831015.1 Picea engelmannii
AAAGAAACCATGAAATTTCACAACATAGTAAAATTTATTGCAAAATAACTCATTTGTACTGTAGAAAACAAATATTTATATCAAAATGGTCCGATTTACATGGAGAATAGTAAATTTTTCTGACACACTGAATTTCCTCCAAATTGGTCCAACCTAACAGTATAAACAGAAAAATAATCCACCTAACCAGATTTTTAAAAGAATTATCAAGGTCGAACATATAACTCAAGAGAGGAGGTCAAAGGTACCCAAGTTTAATTATCCATGCAGAAAACCGAATAGCTATGTCAAAATTATCAATCTTAGCAGGACAAATCATATAATAAATTGATGTAGAATAAATTGATGCAAGCCTTACAGCGGTATGAATCTCCCGTGAAGTAATAGTGGGCTTCTTGTTGTAGCGAGCGAGCTTCGATGCCTCGCTCGCCAATTTCTCAGCCTATGCGGACGTTTCCTGTTTAGCGGAGGTGAAGAGCACTTGCGGGCAATCGAACCATTCTCGTCCGGGACATTGACACAAAGAGAGACCGCCCTCATGATCGGGTTCTGCCCGCTCTCTCTCCACAACAGATTCTCGTTTATGTTGGTCAAAACAGGGCTCAGCCCAGAACCCACAAAACTAGCCTGCATGCCAATGGTTCTGGTCACTAAAGAGCCATCAAAGATACTTCCTCCGTAAAAACGCGTCATGTCTTATCGACGAAATTACCAGGCACTTGTCACTTGCATCGTCCGTATAATAAATTAAATAAATAAAAAGAAAGGGGTAATAAATTTCGGACTTGGTTTGGTGAGCAAAATAATAAACTATAGTGAAAGCATTTATGAAAGCAGTAAGAATTGGCCTGGGAAGAAGCGAAGCCAGCAATAAGACTTCAAACTTCCCAGCCAATCAAATTGTGAAAAATTCATAAATTTTTTATTAAAAAAATTATGTATATAAAGTTTCTAAGTTAAACATTAGCATTTTTTCAAAAATTTGGCAGTCAACCTTCAACTAATTGAAAGTCAGCGATGAACTCATCGCTATAGTCCCTGCCCTTAGCCTTCTAGCAGGGACTAATAAAAAGTTAAGCATATTCTTTATTACATGAAACCTTACAACTTAGCTAATAATTTTGTTTTCATTCAAGTCTAAACAGCTATCTTAACCCCAACCGGAAAGTGTTTTCCCAAAAAAGGCGTGACAGCGAGAGGCTCTTTAATGTGAATCATTTTGTACATCTTCATCCTCCGTAGCGGGATTATAATTTTTTATCAAATATAAAGCATCATATTTTTATTAAATATAAATAGAAAAGTATTGGAAATTTTATTTTTATTTCACTGGTGTCTCTAAGGGCAGGGTTGAAGACTTGCCTGAGGTGCTCTTGGAGGAGGTAGAAGTCTGGAAAGGGTTCAACCCTTGCAAATTTCTTATTTATAAAAAAAATTAAAACAATAACTTGTAGAAATGTGAGGCATTAACCCAAAAGTTTTGATCGGAATTTTCATCTCATTGAATATTTAATTACATGATCCAAACATTGTAACTTTAAACATTACCAATGTATTGACCAGATTACATTAAAACCCAAAATTATCTAGTTTATCCTAGAATAACTTGTAGAACTGTGCAGTAACCCAAAAGTTTTGGTCAGAATTTTCGTCTCATTGAATATTTAATTACATGATCTTATCATGGTAACCTTAAACTTTATCAATGTATTGGCCAATTTACATTAAAATCCAATTTATTTTTTCTTTGGAAAAAAGTGTAATTTTATTCATTCAAGAGACCAAATTACATTCTGTAGGTGCTTCAAGGAGCACTACACTTAGTGAGTGTGAAAAACATAAATTTTGTAGGTTTCTGACTTTCGGCTTTGTAGCAAGTTCTCAAAAGGGATTCAGATTTAGTTGCATCTAAAGTCCCCAGTGGGCTGTGAATCTTTGATTTAGAGACTGAATCTGTTAACATGTAGTCTTTGTAGTATTTCCTAGAAAATTATGTTGATCTTTTTCAAAGTAGATTTTTAATGTTGTTGTTTTTCTTGTTGTTCATGCTGAGTAGTCTATTGTTGAGTTGCTGAGTCTATAAAGGGTCGGTGATAAAAAAAAATTGTGAGATTCCATTTTTGTGTTCTGTGATGTCCCAAAGTCCTAGTGCCAGGTGGAGCCCTTCTTTTGAGAGTGCATTCACTACCATGTTCCTATTCCTGTAGACATGGGAGATAGTCACAATGTCAAAATTTTCTAGTAACCGGAAAATGTCCTCCAGAATCGGGAGGAAAAAAATGTTATGACATTTCTATAATTTCCTTGCCCAATTCACCACAAGCAATGAGTCTCCAAATATCTAGATTTGTCACAGATCTTTTTTCTTTTGCAAAGGTAAGTAGAAGTTTTAATGGCAGAAGTTCTGTGTGATTGTTTGTCCACTGTGCTAGCCCTAGTTTTGTGTGAAAAGAGTGTGAAATCGAGAGGTATAGTATGAACCCTCCCCCACATTGTTGGTTCTTTGAAGCTCCATCGAAGTAAGCCCAAGGCTTCAAAAAATCTATTTGTTTAGGAGAGGAAGATTTTTGTCTTGTCCAAGAATTTGTTTATGGGAAGTGTGAATGTATTGAGAGACTTTGTGTTGTAGTTTTTTCTGGGCTAAATCTTTGTATTGAAAAATTGCTTTGTTCCTGGCCATCCAAATGCCCCATAATAAGATCGGGGGGAGGGATTTTAGTTCTTTGTATCTGGACTCTTTAAGCCACAAATTCCAAGCTTGTTCTAGGCTTGTTCCTTCCCAAGTGCAAACTTGTCTGAGGCTAGCTGAAATCTCCTTCCAAACTCTTTGAATAAAGGGGCAAGTGATAAATAGGTGGAAGATTGTTTCACTTTTTGAGTGGCAGAGTGGACATCTACCAGGCCCTTCGAACTGTCATTTTTGGAGTATTTCCCATGTAGGGATTTTTTTTATTTAGTGTTTCCCACAGGAATAGTTTTTCTTTTTGTGGGCACTTTAACTTCCATAGTCCTTTCCACCACTAAGATTGTTGTTGTTGAAAGACGTCCAAATAAAGTGTAATATATCCCAATTTTGGGGTGCATTCACCTGAGGGATCCTTTTGCTAGACCAATTCATCTTCTTTGTCAATAACTCTGATGTGTCCGATTTGTAGATCTTTGATGTATTTTTTGCAGAGTGTTGTGGAAGTTTCAGGTAGCCCTAGATCAACTGCTTTCTTCCAACCTTGAGTCCACTGTGTTTTTGTTTGGGGGTATGCTAGTTGGGAGAGTAAATAGACATTTTTCCCATGTAGTAGATTGATAAGGTCTGGGGGGAGTATGTGTGTCTTCCCACTGCCTGGCCAGGGGTATGCTCCTATACGCTGATGGTTACCACGACCTACTTTCCAAGCTAGTCCTTCACCAATAATTGGGAAAGAGGAAATAAGAGCTTTCTAGAAAATGGATCTTGAATGAGATTTGGTTGGGGATCTGATCCAGTATTCCAATGACCCTGGGGCTATATATTTTTGGTAGATAACAGTGGACCAAAGGTTGTTATTAGTGATGAGTCTCTAGCCTATTTTTTCTGCTAGATACCCTGCCTTTGCGCATGGATCAGAATGTCAATTGTTTCCCCAGGCATTGTTGTAGTAGTTGGTAACCTTACTAGCCTATCTCTTTAGGGTCTTTACACAAGGTGACTATGGAGGGGAAAGTCTTCACGGTACCTGGAATCGACGTTGGCCAAACTCACTCGGGCTCCTTGAAGGGTATACCCATGATTATGCATGGGAGCTTGCACCAGGGTGTAAGTCCATTAAGCAGGTCATCAATGTAACTTTTCCACCTGCTTATCCCAGCCCCTTCTTATTTTGATTTCGCGACGTTGGATTTCATCACCAACTAGTGACTTCGAAATAAGAAGGTTTGTTTGCTTGGTTTGATTCCTAGATTTTATTAGTGAGTGATATTTGTTTTCTCTAGTCAGCCATAGATTTTCTTCGTTCTTTACTCGAATCAAGAAACATCGGCCTTCGCCATTCACGTAGATTGCAAGGGCTACCCCCGGAAGATACGGAAGGTTACCAACCTTTTCCTTCTAACTCACCAGAAGGCTCTCCTAAGGGAGTAGTCAACAATGGAGTAGCTTCTCAGGTTGGTATCACACACTCTTTGGAAGTATTTTGAATTGTTTCGGACTCCTTGGAGGCTTTTAGCCTCTCTATCAATCCAACATTGAGTGTTATACAAAATCCACATATGCTCTAGATGAATTCATCAGGATAAATTGTTGTTGATGAAAATTTTGAAGTACCTACCGGACCTAACATAGGATCTGGAGTATAAAATCCACATTTTCCCAGTGAATCATTTAGGACCCCGACTCACACTGTTGGAACTTCTGGTTTTGGTTCTATCCTTTTGATAGTACGTGATCTGTACGATAACCTAGGAGCAAGTCTTGATCGACCTATGGAATCACAAGTGCCTGAGACGTATGTTACCTATACAGTACCTTTAGACCATTTTACTAGTACTACCAGTAATGTCACCACTATTTCAGACAAGTTGTTGATTGGATCTCACTCGATTCATAATCTTTAGATGGCCCATTCTACTATGGTCCCACAAGCTACCACGATTCCTACCGGAAATGTGGTTATCTCCCAAGCTCTGATTGGGACATCGCTTCCACCTGGAACAAATCCATCACTTCCCCCTGGGTATGAAGTGTTGCTCATTAATTTCATCAGCCCTATGACTATTAATGATGTAAACCTGTTTGTAGTCTTTAGAGGGGTCAGTGGCTTGAGTTTCTGAAGAAAGAAGGGAGAAGAACTTTTCCTGAGAAAAGAAGTTTCATTCTCCTTTGTAAAAACCCTATTAAAAAGGAAGTTCGCAGGCTGCATTATAGCTAGGGTGTGAGAATGCCCGATTGTCGTAGGCTTCATCATAGCTAGGTCGCGAGGAGTTCGCAATATTCTCTATAGGCAGGGTGCAAGAATTCTTACTCATGGGAAAAACAAGTGTTTTCTCGAATCTTCTAGAAGGAGAAACTTCCATGGTGAGGTGGCATCTGAATGGTTTGGATCTTACTCGCTTTCATGATTTAGTGGGGTCATCCTAACCTCCTCACCTTATCCTCTTCAAATTATAAAAGGAGAGGAGCTCTCATGGAGAAGGGCTAAGTTGTTTTTGGCCTGGGATTGTTAGCTTGGTTAGAGTGGCTTTGAGATTTGCTTTGTCATAGATTGTGAGTAGCTATCAGATCCATGGTTTCAGAATCCTTGGAGCAGGAAGTGTGTGGGGAATGAAGGATAGTTGGAAGGGACCTTATGACATCAAGGCCATGGTTGTAATCTCTCTTTCACATTTAATATGATACAGAAATATGATTCTTTCCTATAAATCTTGTTGTGTTTTATTGTATGATTCCTTGATCACATACATATGTTTATATTGAGTTTATTCTATTACTATAACTTTGGTTGGTTGCGTTCTTTTGTAGGTTCATCATTATATGAGCGCTGGAACGGAGCTAGGATGGCGATGGTGAGAGGAAGCGATGTTTAAATGGTATGTTACCTATCCCTCTTTAGTTAGTAAATTAAATACCTAAAACTTAAGGAAAGTGTCATGTTCTGGTGTGTTTTGTTCTAGATCTAGGTGGATCTAGGGAGATCAGTTAGTGTCTACACCTACTGATTTATCCAATAACAAAATTGGCGACTCCACTAGGGAACAGACTGTTTCCTAGTTATTCTAGTTTCCCTTGCTTTGATTGCTTGTTTTCTAGTCTCTAAGTCTGTGGGAGATCCATCCAGACTCTCTAGATTTGAAAGTTCACTAATTTTTTTTGTCCTTTTCCCAAATTGTTCTTGATTACAAACCTTCTTGCACTTTACTTCTATGTGGGCTGCGAGAATCATTGATGTTCGCACCCTACTGTTCATTTCAGTGCGACCTTCTCGCACCCTGCCTGTATCTAGACTGCGATAATCCCTAATTCTCGCATTGTACCCCACTACCAGGCTGCGAACTCATTTGTAAAAGTTTTGGATTAGGTCTTCCTGTCTTTTTGATGCCCAATTTTGCTTTGATCAACTAGATTGAACTTTTGGAGCCTATATTGATCTGTTTATAGTCTGCTTGACATTCTTTGAGTTTCTTTTAGCCATCTTTGCTTTGTTTGGTTTTGAAGGATTAGTCTCTTTCTTTGAGTGTCTTTCAATTACAAATCCTGTGTTTTCTTTAGAATTGTTTAGGAAAAGATCATATTTCTTCTGAATAGTTCGCTTTAAAAGAAAACTTTTAGTTTGGGTTTCTTTGTTTTAACAAAGTTCATTATTTCTTTTAGTGAAGTTTTTGAAACAAAAAGATTTAATTTCTTTCTTTATATTGGATTGGGGGCATCCTTGCATTTGAAGTATCGGAATTGCATGATTCTTGGCATTTTTTGATCTTAAATTATGAAAATTTTTCTCCCTCATGGCCGGGGGGGGGCATGATTCATGCATTGGTGTACAGTCTTTTTTGCTCATTTCTTAAAAATATTGATATTGGTGAGTTTAGTAAATTTTTGGACATTGTGCATCTGGGAATGATAAATGTTTTCTCCTTCTCGTAGCATAGCTTTCATCGAAGTTAAAATATTGCATCTTCATTTCTTTTCATAACTTTCGAGTCGGTCAAAACACCATATTGTCCACACCATTTTCCTTTTGAGTAACAATAGCCATAAAATAAAGCGCTTATAAAAATTGATTAGACATTTTTATATTTTCTGGTAGCAAACCTACATTAGATTAGTTGCAGGGCTTTGAAATAGGTGTGAAAGATAACTTTCCAAAGATGAAAACAAACATAGAATCTTGCGTTAGGGAGCAGTGAAATCCACTTATTACATTTTGTCCTGGGAATCCCTTCTAACACAAGGGTTAATCATGAGGTTGCATTGAGACTGGAAGAGTTACTCACCCTTCTTTGTCGGTCTTGGTGTAGAGATTGTGTGTATTATGGGGGTTGCTTGAAGGTATACCCACAATGATGAGTGGAAGCCTTTCAAGTTGATTTTGGGCTAGATACCCTACCCTTGCACGTGCATCGGAGTGTCGACTCTTTCCCTAGGCATCATTGTAGTGATTGGTAACCTTAGTGGCCTATCTCTTTAGGGTATTTACACAAGGTGACTGTGGAGGGGAAAGTCTTCACGGTACCTGGAATCGATGTTGGCCAAAATCACTCAGGCTCCTTGGAGGGTATACTCACGATTATGTGTGGGAGCTTGCACCAGGGTGTAAGTCCGTTAAGCAGGCCGTCAATATAACTTTTTCACCCGCTCTATCTCATCCCCTTCTTACATTGTTCCTGTGACGTTGGATTTGATCACCAACTAGTGCATTCATTGTGAGAGGGTTTTGTTTGCTTGCTTGCTTACTAGATTTTTAGTGTGTGTTGTTTGTTTTTCCTAGAGGACTCTAGATTGGATATTTATTTAATGGCGTCAGTTCCCGGAATGACCAATGAAGGAACCCCTGCTCCAGGGGAACCTTTTGTTTTTCCTTCTTATGGAAACATTGGTCCTCCTCACATCACTACTTTGAGCCTTCCAGGTCTCACTATTGGATTACTGATATGGTTGTTTTCCACTCAGGTAATCCCGAATGCAGTTAGTGATTCAGTCACAAGCACTTCCGCCCAAGAGAATCAACCTCATGTTGATCCTTCACCTTCTTCACCAGTAAGGTATTCTTCGCCTTCTTCACTTGCAAGGTCGCCTTCCGTTTCATCTTCTTCATCGAGTGAAAGTTCTGAATCTAGTAACCCAGTGAATAAGAAGAAGAAGAAAAGAAAGATTAAGAAGAAGAAGAAAATAAAGATTAAGAAGAAGAAAGATAAACGAGGGTCAAAACCTCCAACCACTGTCAAACATGTTGGAAAACAACCAGTTACTGTTAATCATGCTGGGAGTGTTGATGATGTTAAGATCACCCAAACAACTCGTAAGCCTAAGTACCCTTGTAGACTTTGTAAGGGTAGCCATTTTCTTAAGGATTTCCCTGGTCTATCCAAGGTTATAGAAGTATGGTCTACACACCCTGACCAATGCATATCGTCAGCCTCTGAACAACATGCTAATGACCTCCTATCAACTAGTCATGATACCGTTGGGAAGAAGAAAAGTAGAGACAAGTTTCCGTGTATGTTATGCAAAGGGCGTCATCTAACTCATCTTTTCCCTTGTATGGACAAAGCCTAAAAATTACTGGAAGACATGACTGTTTCACAGCCTCAACTTCCAGCTGCTTATCGCAAACTTTCTCTCAATGCACCTGTAGTTGATGGAATGATCAATCTGGTTCCCCCGTCGGTCAGTCCGATTGATCAAGTGGTCAATCTGGTCACATCCTTAATTGAACCAGTTGACAAAGTGGTCGATCCGATCCCATCCTCGGTCGATCCCACTCTCCCTTTACAGAGTGTTAACAAAGTGGTTGATCTGATCCCATATTTGGTCGATCCCACTCTCCCTTTAGAGAGTGTTAACAAAGTGGTTGATCCGATCCCATCCTTGGTCGATCCCACTCTCCCGTTAGAGAGTGAAACCCAATCAGTCGATTCGTTTCCACTTGTCGACCCCATTCTCCCCTTGGAGAATGAAACCCAAGTGGTCGATCTGATCTCTCCATCGGTCGATCCTACTCTTCCGCTAGAAAGTAAACCCGATACTGCCCATGTTTTTCTCATTGATACAGAATCTACCATGCCGGTGGGTATTATTTCTTCTCCCGTGGGACCCCCTCCAAGTAATGAGGCTATTTGTTTTGATTGGGGTGTGCTAACTAGACCTCGTCTTCCCTCTCACATTCCTTTCCTGATTACAGTACAGGTTTTTGGTCGATATGTTCCTCAGACACTGATAGATGAAGGTGTGTCCATTAGTATTTTGTCCTCTTTTGCTTGGCAAGCTTTGGGTTGTCCTCAGCTTGCCCCGGTTATGCAGAATTTGTTATCTTTTAACAAAAGAACCAGTCAACCTTTAGTGACCCTTCCTCAGTTTCCTATAACTTTGGGAGGGAAAACTGTCTTTATTGATTTCATGGTAGTCCAAGACCCCTTGGATTTCTCTTTACTCCTTGGGCGAGATTATGTCTATGCCATGAAAGCTATTGTGTCTACTCTTTTTCGTGTGATATCTTTCCCTCACGATGGACAAGTTGTGACTGTTGATCAACTTTCATTCATTGACCCCGACTGGATTGCCTCCCTGAATGGTTCTTATATGCAGACGGTATCACCCCCGCCACAGGTCAATTATGTGGTGTTGTCACCCATGGCTTCAACTTCTGATGACTTAGATCCAGTAGTTGACATGGTGATCTCTTCGATAGGGTTGCTAGAGCCTGATCTCTTTACTCCTGTCACGACCCTCAACATGGTGTCCTTCCAGAGTGTGTTTCTTTCTTCCAGTGAAGACCTCTTGGAAGCCATGACCGAGTTTTGTCCCTTGACATGGTGTCATTCCGGAGCATTGTCCTCTTGGAATCCATGATTAAGAAGAGAGGTCTTTGAGAATAGTTTTCTAATTTAAAGCTCATTAAAAAATGAACCCAACTCCGAGGATAGTTTTTGTGTCTTTGAGGCAACCTTGTTAAAAAATGAAACAGAGGTCTTTGAGCATAGTTTTCTAATTTCAAGCTTATTAAAAAATGAACCCAGATCCAAGGATAGTTTTTGCGTCTCTGAGGCAACCTCGTTAAAAAATGAAACAGAGGTCTTTGAGCATGATTTTCTAATTTCAAGCTCATTAAAAAAATGAAACCACTTACGAGGATAGTTTTTTCATCTCTGTGGCCACCTCGTAAAAAAATGATACAGAGGTTACGAGCATAGTTCTCGTTTCTATGTCAAACTCGTTAAAAAATGAAATAGTTTTCCCCCTCTCTGTTTGAGTCAAGTCCTTCGTCTAGTATATGAAGCTTCATTTCCTCCGCCTTTGTCCTTGGATGAAACGAAGCTTGGGGGGCAATACTTTCAGCCTCTGGACTTCATGCTGAAGTAGAGCCGCTAGTTTCTTAAGCTGGGGGCTAATTACCAACCATCCATGTGATATGCGTTGGGAAGTCCAAGCATAGTTTTCTATGGTTCAAGCTTGTGTAAAAAGGAAACCACTTACCTCGAGCATAGTTTCCTTTGGTTCAAGCTTGTGTAAAAATGAAACCAGGTCCAAGCATAGTTTTGTTTTGTTTTAAAGCTTGCGTAAAAATGAAAACAATCCCGAGCTTAGTATTTGTTCTTTCTCATGCTCATAAATACATGAGAATAAGTTACCGAGCTTAGTCTTTGTTCTTTCTCATGCTCGTAAATCGATGAGAATGTAACCGAGTATACTTTTATCACTTTTTCGGACTTGTAAAGGTTATACGAAAAAGGAAGCCATTGGAGTTCCCTTTAAGCTCTTTTTAGACTCTCTAAACATGAAAAGATTGCTGAGCGATCTTGTTCTTTTCACACTCGTTAAAGTATTTGAAGAAAACGTCTGTTGAGCGATAGTTTATCTCTTTTTCGGTCTCATCAGACTAATTTACGAAAAAGGAACTGAGAGAGTTCTATTTAAGTGTCTTTTAGACTCTATAAACATGAAAAACCCCTGAGTTTTCTTTCTTTGGACTCGTTAAACAAACATCGAAAGGCCCTTATGGGACCGAACCATTCCTTCTTAGGGTTCGTTAAACATACTCTGAGGGACTCGTTCGAAGGATGAGCTTACATTACAAGCATATGTTATCCTTCTCAAGCTTGCGTAAAAATAAAGAGGTACTCGCCAGAAATGGTGGGGGGGAAAATTGGGAAAGAAATATGTCTAAACCTGTATTCCATGGAAGAATTGCTTTTGAACATGACACCCTTTCACTCACCTTGTGTCTAGGTTGGAAAATCCACTTGTCTCTTGATCATACTCCTTTATATGATTACAAATTGGTCTGTGATCCCTATTGTTGAGTCAGTGTTTCCAAGACAATTGTCGTATCATCAATATGTTCAAAAATAAATTCAACCTGAAAATTTTTCTATTGCGTCGGCCATTTCTGCAGTCCTTAAGCCTTCTATTGCATCGGCCATCCCTGAGTCAGTCCTGAATCACTTGTTACTCTAATCTACATCAAATCTTGTTACCCGTTTCGTGTCATTGATGGGGGATACATTAAGACCCTCCTGTGACGAGTCTTTTCCTGTCAACTTCAACTCATTATCCAGGAATTAGACTTAAAAACTAGTTGGTACCTTGGAACTTGCATGCCTCAATGGCAGGTTTCCTTGCTTTCGACAATGGGTTTTCATTATCGACCCCTGATCGAGAGATTCCGTCGAGTGTTCGACCTCAGATCATTGATTCACATTCGTTGGATTGTACCAGAGTACCTTGGGATTCATTGCCATTAATGGTGATTTCCCTCGCACTTGTTAATGGTATACAATAATGACCGGTAATCGAGTGGTTTCCACCATGTTCGACTTCAACACATGTATTCACATGGTTAGATTCGTACTATAGAGTGGTGGAGATGAAGACCGTGGATATTTTCTGACATATCCAGGTTGCGTTGGAGTATATTCAATGTATTGTTGCATAGATCCACATTATATGTTTGGTGGCTATGTTCAAATTTGAAACTTTAACACATAGATCCACAGTGTATTTTTGGTGGCTATGTTAATATTTGATTCATAATGGCATGGATCCATGGTGTATGTTTGGTGGCCATGACCTTGTCTTACTTGACATGTATCTTTGCATGTCAACATTTATGCTCTGAGTCATTTGTATTCTGATTATGGGAATGTCTACCTCAGTGATGATATATTATTGTACTATATTTCCTTGTTTGTTGGCAGGTTTCCGACCGACTGTTCCTTGTTCCCTACACACACTCGACAAAGTATTTCAACTATCACTCTGTTCTAACTTCATACTTTGGGGGGCTCTCTGTTACACATTAATTTTGTCAACCCTATGACCGTTAATGATGTAAACCTGTCTGTAGTCTTCAGAGGGGTCAATGGCCTGAGTTCCTGAAGAAATAAGGGAGAAGAACTTTTCCTGAGAAAAGAAGTTGCATTCTCCTTTATAAAAACCCTATTAAAAAGAAAGTTCACAGGCTGCATTATAGCTAGGGTGCGAGAATGCCTGATTTTCGTAGGCTTCATCATAGCTAGGTCGCGAGGAGTTCGCAGTCTTCTCTATAGGCAGGGTGCGAGAATGCTTACTCATCGGAAAAACGAGCGTTTTCTCGAATTTTCTAGAAGGAGAAACTTCCATGGTGAGGTGGCATCCAAATGGTTTGGATCTTACTCGCTTTCATGATTTAGTGGGATCATCCTAACCTCCTCACCTTATCCTCTTCAGCTTATAAAAGGAGAGGAGCTCTCATGGAGAAGGGATAAGTTGTTTTTGGCCTGGAATTGTTAGCTTGGTTAGAGTGGCTTTGAGATTTTCTTTGTCAAGATAGATTGTGAGTAGCTATCAGATCCATGGTTTCAGAATCCTTGGAGAAAGAAGTGTGTGGGGAATGAAGGATAGTTGGAAGGGACCTTATGACATTAAGGCCATGGTTGTAATCTCTCTTTCACATTTAATATGATACATTAATATGATTCTTTCTTATAAATCTTGTTGTGTTTTATTGTATGATTCCTTGATCACATACATAGGTTTATATTGAGTTTATGCTATTACTATCACTTTGGTTGGTTGCGTTCTTTTGCAGGTTCATAATTGTATGAGCATTGGAACTAAGTTAGGATGGTGATGGTGAGAGGAAGCTACATTTAAATGGTATGTCACCTATCCCTCTTTAGTTAGTAAATTCAATATCTAAAACTTAAGGAAAGTGTCATGTTCTGGTGTGTTTTGTTCTAGATCTAGGTGGATCTAGGGAGATCAATTAGTGTCCGCACCTACCAATTTATCTGATAACATAGAGCTTTGAATGCTTCTGTTTCTACCTCTACCCAGGTTTCGTCTGGAGGTTCTGGAATTTTTGTTCCTCCTGGGTATAATGATGCTACTAGTTTTGTTCCTACACGTGCCCAGGTTTTCTCTGGAGGGCCTTATGTTCCTCCTCCACCTTTTCTTGGAGGATCCGGCCCT
This sequence comes from Picea engelmannii, assembly GCA_009831015.1. Classification (NCBI taxonomy): domain Eukaryota; kingdom Viridiplantae; phylum Streptophyta; class Pinopsida; order Pinales; family Pinaceae; genus Picea; species Picea engelmannii. The sequence goes on from ML794071.1 coordinate 624,212, forward strand.
AGTGGCTCAAATCTACTTGGAGGCACCAATATTTCTTTCACTTATTATTTTCATATTCCTGTAGGAGGTCAACCCCATGTTGGGGGGCAACCTCAAATTGGGACACAACCTCAACTTGGGGGGAAACCTCAGGTTGGATTCCATAACCCACTATATGGACATAATGCACCTGTGGTACAATCTCTACCTTGGAATCTTCCTTTCCAAGGAAATCTACAATCGTCTAGGGGGAAACATCCCCAAGTTAAATCTCTTGTACCCCCTAACCTCGGTCAACCGTATCCAGGTTCTTTGAATCCCACTTGGGGTCCAAACATTTAATCTAGTGTTCCTTTCCAAGGGAAAATCTCCACTCAACCCAACCCTATGGTCTATGACTCCATCAGATTATGACTTTTCCAACTAACTCTCATGGGTTCAACAAAAAAATGGTACATCGAGTTACCACGAGGTTTCTTTAATGACTTTAACACCCTAGCCATGGCCTTTTTAACACATTATCAGTTGCTGATTTGATATGAGTCAAGAACCGAAAATTTGAGTTCTTTTAAGAAATCCTCATCCACTCATATTTCCGATCACATTCATGAGTGGAGGAGAAGAAGAAGTTTAATCAAAGTTCCTCTTCCTGATTAACTATTAGCCGAGTGGTTTACAAAATCACTCATTGGACCTATTGTTCGTGATGTCTCCATGGGTGGTGTTGTCATCAAAGAGCAGGTGATTAGTCGTGCACATTATCTTGATCTCCTTTATTCGCAAACAAGAACAATTTATGATTTGATCCCTGAAGCTCCTCGTCCTTCCAGAAACCCTACCCCAACACCTCCAACAACTTATCATGTTGTTGATGGTGTGATCATAACCTTTCATGTTGAAGCTTAGTCTGCACACACCGGTCACACCAATCCTAAATCTAATAATTATAATGCACAAAATACTCCTACTCCTACTCCTTCCACCAGTAAGACTGCCGAAGTTAATTCTGTTCAATCTGCGCCTACCAGGAAGAATCAAAATAAAAAGAAAGGGAAGGGTAAGAAAAAGGAGGACAAGAATAATAATCCAAAATCTAATAAAGACAAAATGCAAACTGCTGTTGAGAAAGATAGATGTAAGCCTTGTTACCCCTAGTTGATTTGTGGTGACGATCATTACACAAAATATTGTCTGAGACGCACCGAGGTTACTAAGTTCATCCAAGGGAGTGGAAAAGCTCCTACACTTGTCATTTTGTCACAAACTTTCCCTTCTTAGTAGAAATCCCAACTGGTCATTCATGACCAATCTTCTCCTTCTACCTCATCCTATGTCCTTATGTGTACTGGTGATTCTAAAAAGAACGAAATTGCAATCGGGACTCGATCCAAGGATTACTCTCCATCAAAAGAGAAAGTTTATGATATGCCACCTTTGTTGGTTCAACCTTCTCCCCCAACTTCACCTCCCAATGTTCCTCTTCATATCAAACGACCAAGTCTCGATACAGTTCTCCTCCCTCCTCCCAAGGGCGTTGTTCGAAAGTTTTCATTCAACCCTCAAGCACGTGCTGCCCAAAACTATAGTATTGTAGAAGATCTTGTGCAAGCATCCTCTGCGATGTCAGATCTCGAATTCCTTCAAATTTTCCATGCTCAATGGAAGTCATTGTTAAAATCCATTGGTGGAATTGATCCCATGGATACTAATCTCATAATCTTTGACTTAGAAGATCACGTTCCAAGGCTTCCTCCTCAGTTAGAATTTCAGATCCAAGTTGTTGTTGAAAACAAGAATATCTATAGAACTGTTATTGATGAAAGAGCCTTAACTTGCGTCATGTCCGTCACTTGTTGGAAATCCATTGGCTCTCCTACCCTCACCGAATCACACAATACACTTAAGGCCTTCAATGGTACAGGCTTTAAACCTTACAATGTTCTTCCTTTGTTGACTATTACATTGGAAGGTAAATCGGTTAATGTTGAGGTTGAGGTCTTCGATGCACCTCTTGATTATAACCTTTTACTTGGCCATAGCTGGATTGATTTCATGCGTGTAGTTGTGTCTACCCTTTTTTGTGAGGTATGATTCCCACACCAATGAAAGGTCGTTACTTTTGACCAACTGGCCTTCTTTAATTCTGATTCACGTACTAGCAATGCTCCTTTCATCTCGAAGACACCCTCTGGTTACGAGAATGTTGGAGTGGGTCTTTTGAAAGATTCAACTTTGATGGGTACATTTCCAATCCCACCACCTGATATTCCCCCTCCTTTAGTTGCCTCTATTAACATGATATCCACCGTTGTTCATGAAACCCCTGAGTCATATGACCCGTGGGTAGTAGCTAACCCTGGTGATTATCTCTGTTATGAAAACAAAATTCCTTTAAGTCCGGTCGAATCCACTTACCAAGCTATTCAATCGGCAACCCCCTCCTCTCCTTCTCTCTATGATTCATCTCTGGATCCGTTTCACATGATTTTTCCTACAGATGATATGATCATGTTGGTCATTTCTATGGAATACACTCCCTAGGACGATGGAAAACATCACTCCATTCTCTTTCTAGAGCGTGACACCATAGAGAGCTACCAATGGATTTCGACTCCGTCGACCATTGTTGTCATTTCTTTAGTTCCTGAGTCAACACACGATGTTTTGTACAAAGGGAACTTGAGTTACATTTCCCCTACCATCCCTCTCAACATATCTATTAAACCTGGCATCATACAGAATGTTCACATCAGGGCCTCATGTTCTATTGATGAGGTCCACACATACAAAGCCCTTTTCCAATAATTTCATGACATTTTCTCTTGGAGTTACGAAGAGATGCCAGGCATCAATCCTGATATCATTGTACATGAGATTAAGACATACCCGAACGCTAAACCCGTTTGGCAGAGAGTTTGTCCAGTGCACCCATGCAAAGTTGTTGCTATCAAGCTTGAAGTTGAAAAACTTCTTAAAGTCAGCTTTGTCTATCCCATGGCTTTGACTGACTGGGTATCCAATCTAGTTCTGGTGAATAAGAAACAAGGTACCATCCGCGTTTGTGTAGATTATAGGGACATCAATAAGGCCTATCTTAAGGACAATTACTCGACCCCTTTTGTTGACCAGATAGTTGACGACTGTGTCAGGAGCGAAATGTTCTCCTTGATGGACGGTTTCTACGACTATAATCAAATAAATATCTTACCTGTGGAACAACACAAGACCACTTTCATTTTCCCTTGGGGAACATTTGCCTATCGGAAATTACCCTTTGGTCTCAAGAATGTTGGCGCAAATTTTCACGCGCTATGTCTTATGTTTTCCACGATATTAAGCACATTGTGAAACCCTATATTGATGATCTACCGGTGCATTCCATGCGTCACCAAGATCAAGCGACACATTTGAGGGCCATTTTTGTACGTTATCGTTATTATCGTATCCACTTAAACCCACACAAATGTGTTTTTTGTGTAGAGTCTTGCTGACTTCTCGGTTTTATTGTTTCGATACATGGGATTCGAGTAAACCCTTTAAAGGTTGAGGCTATCCTTAATATACCTCCTCCTTCCACACTCCGCCAGCTCCAAAGTTTGCAAGGGAAGGCAAACGTTTTGCCCCATTTCATCCCCAATTACACTGAACTGATGAAAGGATTCACCCAACTACTCAAGAAAGGTTACGAGTTTGTATGGGACGACACTACAAACAAAGCCTTCGAAGCTTTGAAACTTGCCTTAACCTGTATTCCATTACTGTTTCCCCCTGACTATAGCTGGGATTACTTCCTCTACTTAGCTACTTCAGACTCTACCATTTCCATAGTCTTATTCCAAGAGGACGATTCACATGATTCACATGTGATATACTATTTGAGTCGGAGTCTCACGACTACTGAGACCAAATACCTCCATGTGGAGAAACTGAACTTGGCAGTTGTGCAAATTGTCCAACGCTTTTGTCATTATATCTTATTACGCAGAACCATTGTTATTTCTGATTGCAACCCTATGCAACACATCCTTACCCAAAAATTGCTAGAGGGAAAGTACTCCAAATGGATAGTGATTCTCCAGGAGTTTGAATTGGAATTCGAATGTGCCAAGTCAAAGAAATCCTTATTTTTCGCTGAACTGATATGTGACCTTCCCTCCACTGAGAAAGAAAATGTGGCAGAGGATTCCTTGCCTGACGAATCCCTTTTTCTAATAAGTTCTGATGACATATGGTATGGAGATATCATTATCTATCTCCAGACTCAAACTTTCTGGCCCGATCTATCTAGTACAGATTGTCGTCGTATACGCTATCAAGCTCGACAATACATCATTCTCGGTGATACCCTTTATCACCGTGGTATTGACTCCATTTTCTGACGATGTCTCACTTATGATGATGCTGAGAAAGATTTGAATTACTATCACTCTGGAGCATGTGGCAGTCATATGTCTGGGCATTCCACTACCCAAAAGATCTTACGAGTGGGTTATTTTTGGCCTTCTTTATTTAAGGACTGCATTACTATTGTCCAGAAATGCCATGCTTTCCAAACTTATAATAACCAGATAAGATCTTAGCCTGCTCCCTTATATTCTGTGGTTTGTGTTGGTCCATTCGCCAAATGGGGCATTGACTTCATGGCATGTAACCCTCGCTCGGATGGGGGGCATGGATACATCATTGTAGCTGTGGATTATTTCACTAAGTGGGCCGAGGCGATGCCTACATTTGATAACACTCGGAAGACTGCAACATTGTTCATATTCAATCACATCATTACTCAGTTTGGTATCCCTCAAGCTATCATCATTGATCACGGTAGTCATTTTTGAAATTATATGATGTTCGAACCCACTGAAAAGTTGGGTCTTCGTCATGAAAAATCAACCCCCTATTACCCACAGGCCAATGGCCAGGTTGAAGCAATAAATAAAGTTCTCATTACTATGATTCAACGAATGATAGGAATTCATAAGACAAACTGGAACACGATGCTATTCTCAACATTATGGGCCTATCGAACATCCGTTAAGTCTGCCATGTGATTTACACCTTTCCAACTAGTTTATGGTATTGAAGTTATCTTACCGATTGAATGTGAAATATTTTCTCTGAAAATGGCCATTGAACTTCTCCCCAATACCTCTGTCGAAGAAGAGCATCATTTGTATCTGATGCAACTAGATGAACCCTGTCGTGATGCCGCCCTAGTTATTGAGACCCAAAAGAAATGCGTTAAATCCCAATATGACAAACATGTCAAACCACATGTTTTTTTCTGAAGGTGATCTAGTTCTTCTTTACGAACAAGATCGTGACTTGTTGGGGGCTGGTAAATTCGAGTCCATGTGGCGAGGTCCTTACATTGTCAAACGTGTGTTGGAGAAGGGAGCTTATGAGCTAGTTGATTATGATGGATTCCCTTTGAGTGAACCCATAAATGGGATTTACTTAAAGAAGTACTATGCTTAATTCATTTTTGCATGAGTTCTTGTACTTTTAGTGTATCATACTCTTGTGTTATTTTTCGTTGTTTGGTTTCGACCTTCAACTGCTTACCTTACGTTGTGCTTGGTTTCCAGATGTCAGTGTCTTCACTACCCTACATTCACTTCGCTGATGGTGCTAGTCACAGTAATTAGAACTTAACATCTGTTGCTTGGGAAATTGTAACACCTTGTTTCCCCCAGTCTGTAAAAATAACTATGTTGGCCAAGAACTATCAAAAACTCAAAGATGTGAATGTTTGATTTGACAGCATAAAAGGTCGTTGAATGTAAATTATATAATGAATATGTGTTGCATGAATACTAAGAGGGGGATGTGCTAAAAGAGACTGCGATGGCTAATGACATGTGGTGGAAGGGACCTGGAATGGTTGCATGCTAATGACATGTGGTGGAAGGGACCTGGAATGGTTGCATAACTTCCACCGAGACAGTACCGTACTATTTTATACTTGCTCACAAACCAAAGTAGCTCTCTAATCCTGGAATGGATTTCCCGCTAGATTGGTAGGTGGGGAGGATCCTCAAGAGTTAATGAGGGGATGGGGGTGAACCGCCCATCCGTAACAGCCCTCAGACCTGACCACGGATGGTGGAATTCGCGCCACATGCAACCTTGTAGACAGAAATTGGCAAGAGAGGAAAGGTGGTAAGAGAGAGAGCAACGCGTGCGACGGGGGATCACATAAGAGAACTGGAGAAACCCTGGAAACACAAGGAGTTCTGAATACCAAGAGAAGGAGAGTAACTTTCATCCTGGATTTTTTTCTGGTATTAGGAGAAGGAGAGTAACCTTCGTCCTTGATTTCTGTTGAGATGGAAGTAGGAGACTGAACCTCAAAGCATCGTGGTCTAGCTTGGGGGTGGCTAGTGGTAAATCCATTTGGAGTCACTAAGCCTACGGTTGGGTGGAAACGAGCACCCCTCTCAACAGTTGCATCACGTCAGTGGATTTGATAAGTGTTTTATGCCTTGTATTTCGAATTGAATATCGTGAATACATGCTTATGTTTATATGCCCATAATAATTTCTGTGTGGAATGATTGCCTGGTGTTTTAAACTAGAAATAATGGATGCATGTGTATGCTTATATGTTATTGTTGGTTTCTGTACAAATGGTTAAGTCTGGGGCATGAGTTCGCTCCACCGAGAATCGTTTGTTTTCTTGATTCTCATAATATTCTGGGAAGGCCCCTCGAGAGTACTCTTCCCCGGGGATTACCCCATAAACCCTGGAACCGTGTCGAACCTCTATCTAAAGACTTGACTAAGATTTGGGATTATTGCCCAAGAATCGTCTGAAGGTTCATGCGATTCGGGTCTGGAAACCTTATGCAAGGAAGGATAGCTCTCTAAGGTCTCTTAGTCATGGGAGTTTGAAGCCCCGAGAAGTTGAATTTCGTGATTCAAGCTTAGAAGGGATAGCGAGACCAATTATAGAAAGAGAGAATACCCTATCATTTGGATGACGAACGATCGAAATCCTTTCGGGAATACCCTAGATCTGTCAAGACCGATGGATCTAGAGAAGGAGCGCAGGCGTTAACACCTCGCCCCTTTCAGCCTTCACAAGTAGTGATGGGATCCAGGACCATAGATCCAAGGATCTGACGGATCCCTAATGACCGTTGATCTTAGCCTTTGTATAGGTAGGAGAGTAGCATTTCGCTGACTCGCAACCTGGTGTGGTCAAGGGTAGGGCTGCATGAACTCACAATTCGCGAGATTGCGACGTGATCGTGACCATTGGATCCAAGGCATGGGAGAACCGTTGGATCAGAAATTTCGTGGTTATCACCTATCGGGATTCAGAACCTAAGGGAGTTTCTTTTCAATTGTAGAAGTCACGAAGTGCCAAGCGCCGAGGGCTCGTGCAAACACATGACCCATCTATAAGTGGGGACCGTGTGGTTGACAAGTGGCATAACAACAAGCGCCCAAAGAAAGGTGGGAACGAGTGACAGGTGAGCGACACATGTTGACTGGGAAGGAGTCAACCCATTGTTGACTTATCGTATCTTAGGAACTTGCGAAGGAGGAGCATGAGGGCTCAACACTCCAATTCGCGAAGTCATGAGATGCGAGTAGCGCTAGTATTTAGCCTAGGAAGCAGGTGACCGATGGTGGACACATGTCACACTGGGAAAGAGTCAACCCACTTTTGACTTATCATGGCTCGGGGTTTCGCAGGATGAATAAGTTGAACCTTGATCGCTAAGGCCGCAAAAAGCCAAGAGCCGAGGCCTTGTGCGACGAGCGGTCATGACACAGCTCGTGAGCAGAGTATAGAGGAGTTGACAAGTGGCGTGTGGGTGTCACTTTGGCAGAGTCCGCAAAATATTGACCTCTTGCATCTCGAGGATTCGTGAAGGAGGAGCACGGGAGCTCAGCACCTCAACTAGCGAGGTTGCGAGTGGTGCTAGTGTTTGGCCTAGCCTACGGTTAAATGTAGCAGTCGCTAATGAGGAGGGAGCCTTACCCGTATAGTATCTTGGGTATCAGTGTTTGGAGAAAGGGGAGTCGAGAGTCTTGATTCCTGACTCGTGAGTTGCGAAAGGCGCTTGCGCTAAGGCCAGCTTGTGTTCGTTTGGAGGAGGATAAGGGAAGAGAGGGTCTGCGCTAGGCCCCATAGAAGTCTCGAGGATTTTGTTCCTTGAAGAAAAAGATGAAAAATCTAAGTTGTTGTAGTGTGTGTGTGACAAGTTTGTATCAGAGAATGGTTACAACACTTGGCCTACTTGGGCTCATGGATGAGTTGCACAGGAACTCCATCTGAAGTACTCTTAAAAGGAGTAACCCTCTATCTTAACCCCTTTAGCAAAAGCTGAAGTTAAGAATGAAAATTCCTATTGTGTGTATGCATTTGAAAAATATGAATTATGCACTGATTGTGAATGAATATAATTTTGACTAACAATACGTCTGTTTCTTGCACAACAAGCGGTCAATCAATTGCGGGAAACTGCAGACACATAGAATGGTGATGCACCACGAAGTGGGGGATGGCTCCCACAACAGAGATGAAGAGTCTAATGAAAGGAGAGCGGTAGAGACCCCTCACGATCTAGCTGAGACTGTGAGAATCCTCATGGTCGAACTACAGAGCTGCAAGGCTGACAATGAGAGGTTGATAAAAGAGCAAGAGAAGCAAATAGAAATTAATGCAGTCTTCCTGCAGAGTTTATCCGACATACAAAGACAATTGCAGCATGAACCTGACACCAGTCACACGGATCGACGACAGACAAAGAAAATTCAAAGTCCACCTGAGATACGAAAACGTGGCCTTTTAAGTGGCCACACTAGGAAGAGAACCTAGAGAAAGGTCCACCCTAGAGATAAGGGACAAGCATCGGATGATTCCTCTGGAAAGGAAAATGGAAACTTGGAGGGATCTTCGAGTAGCAGAACTAGTTCTTATTCCTGAAGAAAACAGAAGAAGCGAAAGACTTCCAAAAGTCACAATCTCAAAGAATTCAATAAGGCCAAACCACCCTCTTTCGACGGTGACATAAAGAAAAGGGAGGAAGTGGAGGCCTGGCTGCTTGGACTAAAGAAGTATTTTAGAGTCCATGACTTCTCAAAAAATTTGAAGGACCGAGTAGCCACTTTTAACTTGAATGGAAAGGCTTCCATTTGGTGGGAAGACCTTAAGAATGTAAAAGAGATTCACGAAGAGGACCTATTATGGGAATGGTTTGAGAAATACTTCGGAAATAAGTATCTGTTGGAAAAGTATTTCGACGAAAAGACTAAAGAATTCTATGAACTCAAACTGGGGAAACGCACCATAGAGGAATATGTCAGCAGATTCCTCGAATTGCTGAGATACATACCCTATATAAAAGAAGAGAAGGCAAAGGTGCAATGATTCATTAGTGGAATACCTAAGGACTATCAGAACAAGATTGAGTTTGATGAGACAAAGACCCTAGAAGACACTATCCGAAAGGCAAGATATTGTTACGAACAACTAGGGCAGAGGACAAAACCTCGCAAAAACTGGAAGAAAAAGAATAGTTCGGGATTCCAGAAAAAGGGGTTTAAATCCCCAAGATTTAAAAACTATAAAAAGGACTCAAGGACGAGCTTCCCAACCCGAAGTGTACACCAGCAAAATTTCCCCTCCCAGAGCAGATATAAACCTTTTGGATCTACCCCAGGAAAGATTGATAACCCAAACAGATAACCCTTGAAATGTTGGGGTTGTGGATAAGAACATCTACTGAGGGGCTGCCCACACCAACAATAGAACATTCGGAGAATTTACAACGTTCAAGAAGCTATCATCGTCAATGACGTGGCAGGAGTGTGCCACAAATTTATGCAGCCTTGGATAATAAACAATCTCACCACCAACCTTCAGTGGTGGAGATGGAAGGTATGATCACCAACCATCTAGTGTCTATTCTAATTGACCCTGGTTCAAATTTGACTTATATAGCTCCTAAGGCTATTGATAAGTGTAAATTACAGCCACATAAACATGCCAAGCCATGGTTGGTACAGTTATCCACTGGCACCAAAAGAAAGGTAACGGAGGTCATACTAGCTTGCCAATTCACTATGGGTGAATTCCCCACCCAAGCAACCCTTAACATACTACCCGTAGGATCATATGACCTATTGATTGGAATGGACTGGCTAGCCACATATAAATCCAGACTGGACTATTACCATAAAACTTTAGAATGTGTAGGTGAAGAAGGAAGAAGGATAACCCTTAGAGGGATCCAAAAACTTGTCTCAGTGAGACGAATATCAACCCTTCAAATGAGAAAGTATTGTTGAAAGGGATGTCTACTTTATGCGATATAGGTGTTGGAATCAGTTGAAGATGACAAACCAAGCCTCGAAGACCACCCCATACTAAGAGAATATAGAGATATATTTTCGGAAGAGGTATCGAGTCTACCTCCGAGAAGGGACATTTATTTCTCGATAGAACTTGCACCGGGAGTGCTGCCAGTGTCTAGGACACCCTACAGGATGAGCACACCTGAGCTAGTTGATCTTAAATTACAACTAAAGAAATCATGGACAAAGGTTATATCCGACCCAATGTGTCTCCATGGGGAGAACCAGTTTTGTTTGTAAATAAGAAATATGGTACCCTTCGAATATGCATAGATTATAGACAACTAAACACGGTAACCATAAAGAACAAGTACTCCTTACCTAGGATCGATGACTTGTTCGATCAATTGGGAGATGCTTCCATATTCTCAAAGATTGACTTGAGATCTGGATACCATCAAGTCCGAATCAAGGGTGAAGACTTCCAAAAAATTTCCTTCAGGATGAGATATGGTCACTATGAGTTTGTGGTAGCACCATTCAGATTAACCAATGCCCCTGCCACTTTTATGTGCTTGATGAACAATGTCCTCAGCAAATTCCTAGACAAATTTGTACTGGTTTTTATTGACGATATATTAATTTACTCAAAGAATAGAGAGGAACATGAGGAACATCGTAGACTCGTGCTTCAAGTGCTAAGAGAACATCAACTCTATGCCAAATTTAGCAAGTGCGACTTTTTCCAGAAGCAAATACAGTACTTGGGCCATGTCATATCTAAAGAAGGAGTAGCAGTAGACCCTGACAAGTCCAGGTCTATCATGGAATGGCCTTCCCCAAAGGACGTTTCAGATGTCAGATCCTTTATTGGCTTAGCAGGATAGTATTGGAGATTTATAAAAGGATTCTCCAAGATTGGTTGTCCAGTCATTGCCCTCCAGAAGAAGGGAGCTAAATTCACATGGACACAAGAATGTGAAGAAATATTTCAATCCCTCAAACATTTACTAACCCATGCGCCCATGTTGAATATCGTCGATCCCGAAGCTGACTTCCTCGTGTGCACAGATGCCTGCAAGGAAGGGCTCAGAGGAGTCCTTATGCAAGGAGGAAGTGTAGTCTGCTATGAATCCCGAAAATTGAATGAGCACGAAGTCAAATATGTGACCCATGATCTAGAACTGGCCGCCATAGTGCACGCCTTAAAAATGTGGAGGCATTACCTCCTGTGAATAAAATTTGTACTTATGACAGACCACTGTGGATTGCGAGATCTATTTGACCAACCAAAACTCAATGCTAGACAAGCTAGGTGGATGGCCCTTCTTAGTGAGTTTGATTTTGAAATCAAAAATATCAAGGGAAAGGAAAATAAGGTGGTCGATGCCCTTAGCAGAAGTATGAAAACAATTCATCTGGAAGTGGTGAGCACCTGCGAGACGAGTATCAAGGAAACAGTTAGGAATTCACAAGAAACAGACACATTCTTTCATACCATGACCTTGTACCTAGAGCAAGAACCTACAGGAATAAATTATGAAGGCTACCAGATGATAGATGGAGGTTTTCTAACTTTCAAAAATAGATTGTATATTCCAGAATGTGATGACTTGAAGAGGTTCATAATGAATGAAGTACATAAAAGATCATATATTGGTCATCCCGAATACCAGAAGATTATCAAAGCCATCAGGAAACAATTCTATTGGCCTGGATTGAAGAAAGACATAGATGAGTACTTAGCCAATTTCATAGAATGCCAACAGGTTAAAGCAGAACACCGACACCCAGTAGGATTATTACAACCTCTACCAATCTCAGAATGGAAATGGGAAACAATTTCCATGGACTTCATCACCGGATTACCAACATCGACCAAACAGAATGACGCCATCATGGTAGTGGTGGATAAATTGAGCAAGTCTTCCCATTCTATCCCCCTCAAATCGACTTGCAAGGCAATAGATATCACCAGCATATTCATGAAGGAGATATTCAGACTACATGGTATGCCTAAAGAGATCATTTCTGACAGAGACACGAAATTTACTTCCAACTTTTGGAAATCCTTGATGGTTGGTCTAGAGACCAAATTACTATTTAGCACCACCTATCATCCTCAAACCGATGGACAGACGGAAAGAGTGAACCGAATATTGGAAGACATGCTAAGAATGCATGTAATGCATCAACCCAAGAAGTGGGAATATTTCCTGCCACTGGTGGAATTCGCCTACAACAATGGCTACCAAGAATCCCTAAAGATGAGCCCTTTCGAAGTCCTTTATGGTAGACCATGCAATACTCCAGTTAGTTGGAGTAATCCTATGAACAGAGTTACTATTGGAACCGACATGTTGAAAGAAATGGAACAACAAGTGACTCAGATAAAACAAAATCTAAAGGTCACTCAGAACAGATAGAAAAGTTACGCCGACCGAAGGATAACTTCGAGAGAATTCAAGATGGGACACCACGTATATCTCAGAGTTAGGCCCAAGAAAAGTTCCCTGAGGATGGGAGCTTGTGCCAAGTTGGCACCTCGATATTGTGGACCCTTTGAAGTTCTAGATAGAGTGAGATCTGTAGCCTATAGGATAGCACTTCCTCCCACAGTAAAAGCACATAATATTTTCCATGTTTCATTATTGAAGAGATATGTACAAGATTCTGATCATATAATTGACTGGTCTATGATCCAGGTGGAACCAGAGGGATAATTCCTACTAGAACCTTAATGCATACTGGACAGAAAAAAAACCCCACTCAGGAACCAAACCATTGCACAAGTCAAGGTGTAGTGGAAACATTTTGGCCCAGATGAGGCTACGTGGGAAATGGAAGATGCCATGAAATAGGCATATCCGATTTTGTTTACTTCTAAACATACATGTCATATTGATAGATAGAACATTGAGGACGATGTTCCTTTAAGGGGGAGGGAATTGTAACACCCTGTTTCCCCCAGTCTGTAAAAATAACTATGTTGGACAAGAACTATGGAAAACTCAAAGATGGGAATGTTTGATTTGACGAACCTTTGCATAAAAGGTCGATGAATGTAAATTATTTAATGAATATGTGTTGCATGACTTCTGAGAGGGGGATGTACTAAAAGAGACCATGATGGCTAATGAGAGGTGGTGGAAGGGACCTAGAATGGTTGTGTTAAATTCCATAGAGCCAGTACCGTACTGGTTTATACTTGCTCACAAACCAAAGCAACACTATGATCCTGGAATGGATTTCCCATCAGATTGGTAGGTGGGGAGGATCCTCAAGAGTTAATGAGGGGATGGGGGTGAACCACCCATCCGTAAAAACCCTCATACCTGACCACGGAGCGTGGAATTCACGCCACATGCAACCTTGCAGACATAAATTGGCAAGAGAGGAAAGGTGGTAAGAGAGAGAGCAACGCGCACAACGGGGGATCACGGAAAGAACTGGAGAAACCCTAGAAATGAAGGGAGTTATGAATACCAGGAGAAGGAGAGTAACCTTCATCTTGGATTGTTTTCCTGTATCAGGAGAAGGAGAGTAACCTTCGTCCTTGATTTCTGTTGAGCTGGAAGTAGGAGACTGAACCTCAAAACATCATGGTCTAGCTCGGGGGTGGCTAGTGGTAAATCCGTTTGGAGTCACTTAGCCTACGGTTGGGTGGAAACGAGTACCCCTCTTAGCATTTGCATCATGCCAGTGGATTTGATAAGTGTTTTATGCCTTGTATTTTGAATTGAATATCGTGAATACATGCTTATGTTTATATGCCCATAATAATTTATGTGTGGAATGATTTCCTGGTGTTTTAAACTAAAAATAATGGATGCATGTGTATGCTTATATGTTACTGTTGGTTTCTGTACAAATGGTTAAGTGTGGGGCATGATTTTGCTCCACCGAGAATCATTTGTTTTCTTGATTCTCATAATATTCTGGGAAGGCCCCTCGAGAGTACTCTTCCCCGAGGATTACCCCATAAACCCTGGAATCGTGCCGAACCTCTATCTAGAGACTCGACTAAGATTTGGGACAATTACCCAAGAACCGTCTAAAGGTTCATGTGATCCAGGTCTAGAAACCTTATGCAAGGAAGGTTAACTCTCTAAGGTCTCGGTGTCATGGGAGTTCAAAGTCTCGAGAAGTTGAATTTTGTGATTCAAGCTCTGAAGGGATAGTGAGCCCAATTATAGAAAGAGAGAATACCCTATCATTTGGTAGACGAACGGTCAGAATCCTTTCGGGAATACCCCATATTTGTCAAGACCGATGGATCTAGAGAAGGAGCGCAGGCATTAACACCTCGCCCCTTTCAACCTTCGCAAGTAGCGATGGGACCTAGGACCGTAGATCCAAGGATCTGACGGAGCCCTAATGATCGTCAATCTTAGCCTTTGTATAGGCAGGAGAGTAGAATTTCGCTGACTCGCGACTTGGTGTGGTCAAGGGTAGGGCTGCATGAACTCACGATTCGTGAGATTGCAACGTGATCGTGACCATTGGATCCAAGGCACGGGAGAACCGTTGGATCAAAAATTTCGTGGTTATCGCCTATCAGGGGTTCAGAACTTGAGTGAGTTTCTTTTCAATTATAGAAGTCGCAAAGTGCCGAGCGTCGAGGGCTCATGCAAACACGTGACCCATCCGTAAGTGGGGACCACGTGGTTGATAGGTGGTGTAACAACAAGCACCCAGAGAAAGGTGGGAACTGGTGAAAGTTGAGGGACACATGTCGCATGGGAAGGAGTCAACCCATTGTTGACTTATCATATCTCGGGAACTCGCGAAGGAGGAGCATGAGGGCTCAACACTCCAACTAGCGAAGTCACGAGATGCAAGTAGCGCTAGTATTTAGCCTAGGAAGTGGGTGACTGGTGGTGGACACATGTCACATTGGGAAAGAGTCAACCCACTGTTGACTTATCGTGGCTCGGGGTTTCGTAGGATGAAGAAACTGCACCTTGACCGCTAAGGCCATGAAAAGCCGAGAGCTGAGGTCTCGTGCGACAGGCAGCGGTGACACAACTCGTGAGCAGAGTATAGAGGAGTTGACAAGTGGCATGTGCACGTCGCTTTGGCAAAGTCCATGCAATATTGACCTCTCACGTCTTGGGGATTTGCGAAGGAGGAGCACAAAATCTCAACAGCTCAACTGGCAAGGTTGCGAGTGGTACTAGTGTTTGGCCTAGCCTACAGTTACATGTAGCAGGCACTAATGAGGAGGGAGCCATACCCGTATAGTATTTCGGGTATCAGTGTTTGGAGAAAGGGGAGTCGAGAGTCTTGATTCCCAAATCGCGAGTTGTGAAAGGCGCTTGCGCTAAGGCCAACTTGTGGTCATTTGGAGTAGGATAAGGGAAGAGAGGGTCTGCGCTAGGCCCCATAGAAATATCGAGGGTTCTCTTCCTCGAAGAAAAAGGTGAAAAATTTAAGTTGTTGTAGTGGGTGTGTGACAAATTGGTATCAGAGCATGGTTACAACACTTGGCCTGCTTGGGCTCATGGATGAGTTGCGCAGGAACTCCTTCTGAAGTATTCTTAAAAGGAGTAACCCTCTATCTTAACCCCTTTAGCAAAAGATGAAGTTAAGAATGAAAATTCCTATTGTGTGTATGCATTTGAAAAATATGAATTATGTGCTGACTGTGAATGAATATAATGTTAACTAACAATAAGTGTTTTTCTTGCACAACAAGTGGACGATCAACCGCAGGAAACTACAGACGCATAGAATGGTGATGCAGCATGAAGTGGGGGATGGCTCCCACAACAGAGACGAAGAGTCTGATGAAAGGAGAGTGGTAGAGACCCCTCTCGATCTAGCTGAGACTGTGAGAAGCCTCATGGTTGAACTACAGAGCTGCAAGGCTAACAACGAGAGGTTGATAAAATTGCAAGAGAAGCAGATAGAAATTAATGCAGTCTTGCTGCAGAGTTTATCTGACATACAAAGACAATTGCAACATGAACCTAACACCAGTCACGCGGACTGACAAGAGACAAAGAAAAGTCGAAGTCCACCTAAGAAACGAAAATGTGGTCTTTTAAGTGGCCACACTGGTAAGAGCACCTCGAGAAAGGTCCACCCCAGAGATAAAGGACAAGTGTTAGACGATTTCTCTAGAAAGGAAAATGGCGACTCGGAGGGATCTTCTAGTAGCAGAACTAGTTCTTATTCCCGAAGAAAACGAAAGAAGCGAAAGCCTTCCAAAAGTCACAATCTCGAAGAATTCAAGAAGGCCAAACCACCCTCTTTCGACGGTGAAATAAAGAAAGTGGAGGAAGCAGAGGCCTGGCTGCTTGGACTAAAGAAGTATTTTAGATTCCATGTCTTCTCAGAAAATTTGAAGGCCCAAGTAGCCACTTTTAACTTGAATGGAAAGGCTTCCATTTGGTGGGAAGACCTTAAGAATGTAAAAGGGATTCACGAAGAGGACCTATCTTAGGAATGGTTTGAAAAATACTTCAGAAAGAAGTATCTGTCGGAAAAGTATTTCGACAAAAAGGCTAAAGAATTCTATGAACTCAAACTGGGGCAACGCACCATAGAGGAATATGTCAGCAGATTCCTCGAATTGCTGAGGTGCATACCCTATATAAAAGTAGAGAAGGAAAATGTGCAATGATTCATCAGTGGACTACCTAAGGACTATCATAACATGATTGAGTTTGATGAGCCAAAGACCCTAGAAGACATTATTCGAAAGGCAAGATATTGTTATGAACAGCTGGGGCATTAGACAGAACTTCGTGAAAGCTGGAAGCAGAAGAATAGTTCGGGATTCCAGAAAAAGGGGTTTAAATCCCCAAGTTTTAAAAACTATAAAAAGGACTCAAGGATGAGCTTCCCAACCTGAAGTGTAGACCAAAATAATTTCCCCTCCCAGAGAGGAAATAAACCTTCTAGATCTACCCCAGGAGAGATTGATAACCCAAAGAGAGAACCCTTGAAATGTTGGGGTTGTGGAGAATAACATCTACTGAGAGACTTCCCGCACTGACAATAGAACAATCAGAGAATTTGCAACATTCAAGAAGCTACCACCGTCAATGACGTGGCCATGAGTGTGCCACAAATTTATACAGCCTTGGATAATAAACAAGCTGACCACCAAGCTTCAGTGGTGGAGATGGAAGGTATGATCACCAACCATCTAATGTCTATTGTAATTGACCCTGGTTCAAATTTGATTTATATAGCTCCTAAGTCTGTTGATAAGTGTAAATTACAACCACATAAACACGCCAAGCCATGGTTGGTATAGTTAGCCACTAGCACCAAAATAAAGGTAGCGGAGGTCATACCATCTTGCCAATTCACTATGGGTGAATTCCCCACCCAAGCAACCCTTAACATACTACTTGTAGGATCATATGACTCGTTGATTGGAATGGACTAGATAGCCACATATAAATCCAGACTAGACTGTTACCATAAAATTTTAGAATGTGTAGGTGAAGAAGGAAGAAGGATAACCCTTCGAGGGATCCATAAACCTGTCTCGATGAGACGAATATCAGCCCTTCAAATGAGAAAGTATTGCAGAAAGGGATGTCGACTTTATGTGATACAGGTGCTGGAATCAGTTGAAGATGACAAACCAAGCCTCAAAGACCACCCCACACTAAGAGAATATAGAGATATATTTCCAGAAGAGGTACTAGGTCTACCTCCGAGAAGGGACATTGACTTCTCGATAGAACTTTCACTGGGAGCGATGCCAGTGTCTAGGACACCCTACAGGATGAGCACACTCGAGCTAGTTGAGCTTAAATTACAACCGAAAGAAATGATGGACAAAGGCTATATCCGGCCCAGCGTGTCTCCATGGGGAGCACCATTTCTATTTGTAAAGAAGAAATATGGTACCGTCCGACTATGCATAGATTATAGACAACTAAAAAAGGTAACCATAAAGAGAAAGTACCCCTTACCCAGGATCGATGACCTGTTCGATCAATTGGGAGGTGCTTCCATCTTCTCAAAGATTGACTTTAGATCTGGATAACATCAATTCCGAATCAAGGGTGAAGACATCCAAAAAACTACCTTCAAGACGAGATATGGTCACTATGAGTTTGTGGTAGTACCATTCAGATTAACCAATGCCCCTGCCACTTTTATGTGCTTGATGAACAATGTGCTCAATGAATTCCTAGAAAAATTTATACTAGTTTTTATTGACGATATATTAATTTACTCGAAGAATAGAGAGGAACATGAGGAACATCTTAGACTCGTGCTTCAAGTGCTAAGAGAACATCATCTCTATGCCAAATTTAGCAAGTGCAGATTGTTCCAGAAGCAAATACATTACTTGGGCCATGTCATATCTGAAGAAGGAGTAGCAGTAGACCCTGACAAGACCAGGTCTATCATGTAATGGCCTACCCCAAAGGATGTTTCAGATATCAAATCCTTTATGGGCTTAGCAGGATACTACAGGAGATTTATAAAAGGATTCTCTAATATTGGTTGTCCAATCACTGCCCTCCAGAAGAAGGGAGCTAAATTCACGTGGACACAAGAATGTGAAGAAAGATTTCAACCCCTAAAACATTTACTGACCCACGCACCCGTGTTGAAGATCATCGATCCCGAAGATGACTTCCTCGTGTGCACAGATGTTTGCAAGGAAGGGCTCGGAGGAGTCCTTATGCAAGGAGAAAGTGTATTCTTCTATGAATCCCGAAGATTGAATGAGCACGAAGTCAACTATGTGACCCATGATCTAGAACTGGCTGCCATAGTGCACTCCTTAAAAATGTGGAGGCATTACCACCTGGGAAGAAAATTTGTACTTATGACAGACCACTGTGGATTGTGATATCTATTTGTCCAACCAAAACTCAATGCTAGACAAGTTAGGTGGATGGCCTTTCTTAGTGAGTTTGATTTCAAAATCAAACATATCAAGGGAAAGGAAAATAAGGTGGCCGATTCCCTTAGCAGAAGTATGAAAACAATTCATCTGGAAACGATGAGCACCTGCGAGATGAGTGTCAAGGAAAGAGTTAGGAATGCACAAGAAACATACACATTCTTCCAGACTGTGACCTCGTACCTAGAGAAAGAACCCACGGGAATAAAGTATGAAGGCTACCAGATTATAGATGGAGGTCTGCTAACTTACAAAAATAGATTGTATATTCCAGAATGTGATGACTTGAAGAGGTTCATAATGGATGAACTACATAAAATACCATATACTGGTCATCCCAGATACCAGAAGATGATCACAGCCACCAGGAAAAAATTCTATTGGCCTAGATTGAAGAAAGACATAGTTGAGTACTTAGTCAAATGCATAGAATGCCAACAAGTTAAAGCAGAACACCGAGACCCAGCAGGATTAGTACAACCTCTACCAATCCCAGAATGGAAGTGGGAAACCATTTCCATGGACTTCATCACCGGATTACCAACATCGACCAAACAGAATGACGCCATCATGGTAGTGGTGGATAAATTGAGAAAGTCTGCCCATTGTATCCCCGTCAAATCGACTTGCAAGGAAACATATATCGCCAGCATATTCATGAAGGAGATATTCAGACTACATGGTATGA
This sequence comes from Picea engelmannii, assembly GCA_009831015.1. Taxonomy (NCBI): domain Eukaryota; kingdom Viridiplantae; phylum Streptophyta; class Pinopsida; order Pinales; family Pinaceae; genus Picea; species Picea engelmannii. Next base: position 644,071 of record ML794071.1, read on the forward strand.
CTAAAGCAATCGTGTCTGACGGAGACACGAAATTTACTTCCAACTTTTGGAAATCCTTGATGGATGGTCTAGAGACCAAATTACTGTTTAGCACTGCCTATCATCCTCAAACTGATGGACAGAAGGAAAGAGTGAACCAAATATTGGAATACATGCTAAGAATGCATGTAATGAATCAACCCAAGAAAGGGGAAGATTTCCTACCATTGGTGGAATTCGCCTACAACAATGGCTACCAAGAATCCCTGAAGATGAGCCCTTTCGAAGTCCTGTATGGTAGACCATGCAATACTCCAGTTAGTTGGAGTAATCTCGTGAAAAAAGTTACTATTGGACCTGACATGTTGAAAGAAATGTAACAACAAGTGACTCAGATAAAACAAAATCTAAAGGTCGCTCAGAACAGACAAAACAATTATGCCGATCGAAAGAGAACTCCGAGAGAATTCAAGACGGGAGACCACGTATATCTTAGAGTTAGGCCCAAGAATATTTCCCTGAGGATGGGATCTTGTGCCAAGTTGGCACCTCAATATTTTGGACCCTTTGAAGTTCTAGATAGAGTGGTACCTGTAGCCTATAGGCTACCACTTCCTCCCACAGTAAAAGCACATAATGTTTTCCATGTTTCATTATTGAAGAGATATGTACATGATTTTGCTCATATAATTGACTGGTCTGTGATCCAGGTGGAACTGGAGGGAGAATTCCTACCAGAACCTCAATGCATATTGGAGAGAAAAGAAACCCCACTCAGGAACCAAACCATTGCACAGGTCAAGGTGCAGTGGAAAAATTTTGGCCCAGATGAGGCTATGTGGGAAATGGAAGATGCCATGAAACATGCATATCCAATTTTGTTTACTTTTGAACATACACATCATATTGATAGATAGAACATCGAGGACGATGTTCCTTTAAGGGGGAGGGAATTGTATCACCCTGTTTCCCCTAGTCTATAAAAATAACTATGTTGGCAAATAACTATGGAAAACTCAAAGATGTGAATGTTTGATTTGAGGGACCTTTGCATAAAAGGTCGATGAATGTAAATTATATAATGAATATGTGTTGCATGACTGCTAAGAGGGGTATGTGCTAAAAGAGACCACGATGGCTAATGAGAGGTGGTGGAAGGGACCTGGAATGGTTGCGTTAACTTACACCAAGCCAGTACCATAATGGTTTATACTTGCTCACAAACCAAACCAACTCTCTGACCCTGGAATGGATTTCCCATCAGATTGTTAGGTGGGAAGGATCCTCATGAGTTAATGAGGGGATGGGGGTGAACCTCCCATCCGTAACATCCCTCATACCTGACCACGGATGATGGAATTTGCACCACACGCAACCTTGCAGAAATAAATTGGCAAGATAGGAAAGGTGGTAAGAGAGAGAGCATCGTGCACGACGGGGGATCGCAAAAGAGAACTGGAGAAACCCTAGAAATGCAGGGAGTTATGAATACCAGGATAAGGAGAGTAACCTTCGTCCTGGATTGTTATCCTGTATTAAGAGAAGGAGAGTAACCTTCACCCTTGATTTCTGTTGAGCTGGAAGTAGGAGACTGAACCTCAAATCATTGTGGTCTGGCTCGGGGGTGGCTATTGGTAAATCCGTTTAGAGTCACTGAGCCTACGGTTGGGTGGAAACGAGCACCCCTCTCAGTAGTTTCATCATGCCAGTGGATTTGATAAGTATTTTATGCCTTGTATTTCAAATTGAATATCGTGAATACATGCTTATGTTTATATGCCCATAATAATTTCTGTGTGGAATGATTGCCTGGTGTTTTAAATTGGAAATAATGGATGCATGTGTATGCTTATATGTTATTGTTGGTTTTTCTACAAATGGTTAAGTATGGGGCATGAGTTCGCTCCACCGAGAATCATTTGTTTTCTTAATTCTCATAATATTTTGGAAAGGCCCCTCGAGAGTACTCTTCCCCAGGGATTATCCCATAAACCCTGGAACCATACCTAACCTCTACCCAGAGACTCGACTAAGATTTGGGACAATTGCACAAGAACTGTCTGAAGGTTCATGCGATCCGGGTCTGGAAACCTTATGCAAGGAAGGATATCTCTCTAAGGTCTCGGAGTCGTGGGAGTTCGAAGCCACGAGAAGTTGAATTCCGTTATTCAAGCTCAGAAGGGATAGCGAGCCCAATTATAGAAAGAGAGAATACCCTATCATTTGGTAGACAAACAGTCGAAATCCTTTTGGGAATACCCTAGATCTGTCAAGACCGATGGATCTAGAGAAGGAGCGCAGGCGTTAACACCTCGCCCCTTTCATCCTTCACAAGTAGCAATGGGACCTAGGACCATAGATCCAAGGATCTGATGGAGCCCTAATGACCGTTGATCTTAGCCTTTGTATAGGCAAGAGAGTAGCATTTCACTGACTCGCGACTTGGTGTGGTCAAGGGTAGGGCTGCATGAAATCATGATTCGTGAGATCGTGACGTGATCGTGACCGTTGGATCCAAGGCACGGGAGAATCATTGGATCAGAACTTTCGTGGTTATCGCCTATCGGGGGTTCGAAACTTGAGTGAGTTTCTTTTTGATTGTAGAAGTCGTGAAGTGCTGAGCGCCGAGGGCTCATGCAAACACGTGACCCATCTGTAAGTGGGGACCGTGTGGTTGACAGGTGGCGTAACAACAAGTTCCCAAAGAAAGGTGGGAATGAGTGACAGGTGAGGGACACATGTCGCCTGGGAAGGAGTCAACCCATTGTTGACTTATCATATCTCGGGAACTCGCAAAGGAGGAGCATGAGGGATCAACACTCACTATTACATATGTACAGATTATTCCATGAAAACTTTTCCATGCTTCCACTAGTTTCATATTTTTTTTAAACAGGGCAGTATTTTCATCGCTATTTCCATGAACGTTCGTCACAATATCGACGAAAATCTTAATTTAACCTAGTCAGGATTTTTGTCTCTATAGCGACAAACTTTCATGGCAATAGCGACGAAAATTTTGTCTATCTCATTGGTCGGTGTTAATGGCTAGTTGACTATTTTATCTATATATACATGACTTTAATAGACTTTGCGATGCAATTGCTATAGTTGTGACACTGTTCTCGGCTTTTGTTTGAGTTGTTTATTTTTTCCGTCACCCACCGGGTTGAACAAATCCAATTCTCGATCTACATAGCTCGGATTTTGAACTTGCAAGGTTAGTATGTTATTTTTTATTGATGTACTCATTTAACTTGTATTTGTTTTTTCAAATGTCCAAATTGCATTTAGCTTAGTTTTTCCTTGATAATATATTTATATAATATGTGTAGTTATACCATATTTCATGTCTTTTGTTTTTGGATATAGTTAGTATATTCTATGGAAAAGGGCATGTGGATTCCATAATATTCTAGGTTTATGGAATCAACATACCCTTTTCCCTTCAATTGTAGCTATAATATCTCTCTCTTTTCATTGATAAAGGTATGGAATTGCTCTTGAAACTCAACCCTAATTGGTGAAATGATATTAATTGATTGCTATATTCCCTACTTTATCAGGGACTAATAAGATACATAAACACTAACCCTAAACTTATGTTAGGTGTATATGTCTTTATTATATAAAGAAAACATTTGTACACATATGACCTTATGAAGGCTCAACAATAAATCTTTTATCTACTATATTGTTTTTGGTGAACCTAAAGGTTTTGAATGGTTTATCAAACACATGTCTCACACAGATACTAAGGTATTTAATTTGTTAATTATTTATGCTTGCATGTTCACAAATACTTAAAAGGTTCAATTTATTCCTATATTGCTATTGTTTTCTAATTTGTAAATTAGTATATTGGATGATATATTGATGATCAATATTGTTTACATTGACTTATTATTTAGAATTTTGTAGATTGTTAGGTGATGTTCTATTACCGACGTCAAATATTTTTCCACGCACATATCGAGAAATATCCTTGATTATGAAAGAAATTGGAATGGACTATCAGGTTATTGATGCATGTCCTAATGATCATATCATATATTATGGAAAATATGCATTAGAAAATGAATGCCCACAATGTCAAATAAGTAGATATCGAACTGATAAAGTGTCAAAGAAGGTGTCTCGCAAAGTTCTTCATTATATTCCGATAATTCCATGTTTTCAGTGGTTGTTCAGGGGCCAAAGTATAGCACAGTTTATGGATTTCCATGCAAAGAATAGAATTCAAGACAATGTTCTTCGAATGCCTGTAGATGGTTCTGCATTGAACTACATCGAAGAAAAGTGGCCAATTTTTAAAGAAGAACCTCGTAATGTTAGACTTTCATTGGCAGATGATGGTGTCAATCCATTTGGAGAGCTTCGTTCTACGTACTCAGTGTGGCCTGTTTTTGTTATAAACAATAACCTTCCTCCTTGGATGTCGATCAAGAGAGAGCACACAATGTTGGCAATGATTGTTCCAGGTATTTAATT